>CAUYRH010063606.1:0-58367 GCA_963574655.1 Perodicticus potto | reverse complement strand
TATAGTGATTAAAAGGCCATGAAGGCTATGTTAAATAGTTCAATGAAAATATTTCAGATTGTATATGAAGTCAGCACATTGTGCCCCATGATTGCACCAATGTACACAATTATGATTTAATAAAAATTAAAAAAAAAATTTTAAAACTTACCCATGCAAATATACCTTGGAAACATTAAAAAAAAAAAAGAAAGAAAAAAAGAAAGAAAACATGGGAAAGTAGAAACAGCCAAATGTGTGCAGTCTCTCTGGTTGGGCTGGTCGAGGGGAAGCAGCAGCTTGAACTGGTTGTGGGGCCTTCTGTGTCTGTTAAGCTTCTTGCACAGAATCTGATGCCTGTCCCAATTTTGAAAACAAAAGCAAAGTGGAGTAATGCTCAGTTCTGCTGTATCGGGTCGTTTCTTTTATGACTCTGGACACTAACAGGGATGAGGATAGTCTTCTCGGCTGCTTGATAAGACAATTTGTAAAGCTAAGCAGGTGTGACTAACGCTGCTGACATTGCTTACAATGTCATTGTTGGGTGGCCCATGGCCGTTAATCGTATTGTGTCATAAGGTGAATCACATGAGCCTAGTTTGTTAGTAAAGTACTGAAAATAGGTAGGTTAGGAAGAGAGTTTATGAGAATTATGTGAATCATGATTTACCACTTGGCCACAGAAAGGAATGAAAAGATGCCATTTGCAGCAACTTGGATGAGACTGGAGATATTATCCTAAGCGAAATATCTCAGGGATGGAAAACCAAACACCAATGTTCTCACTAACAAGTGGGAGCTAAGTGACAGGTACACACGGGCACAAAGAGATAAAAGTCACTGGAAACCGAGAAGGGGAGAGGGTAGGAGCAAAGGGCGGGATAAAACTGACCTATAGGGTACGGTAAACACTCTTCTGGTGACAAGCACACCAAAAACCCTGACGTGAGCATTCCAAAAGCTATTTATGTGTCAAAAACATCTGTATCATTTTAATATTTTGAAATAACAAGAGAGAATGGACCGGAAGGAAGCTCATATGATTAAAGATCAAAGAAGCCACATGGGGAAGAGACAGAAATAGACGTCTTCAAAGATTGTATTGGCAGGAATAGCACGAAGTCTTTGGCAGAGCATAGAGTGACTAAATGACTCCAAATATTTATCTCATCCTTGTGACACTACAGTCCAAAAGCAAAGTCCCAAATACACATGTACCTGTGCATGCATGAGTGTGCGTGTGTGTGTGTTTGTGTGTAAGTGAAAGAGACCAAGAGCAAGAGGGAGACTTAGCAGTTAAGGAAAGGCCTTGGTTCTTCTTGCCAGTTACCAAGTTTGGACTTAAAGAAGATGGCAAACAACTTTTAGATCCTCAAGTGGAAAAGCATGGACTGATTTCTCATCTCTCTACATATCTTTAACAAAACTGTTGCTCTCAAAGTAATTTGGGCCACTGTAAGTAAAGAGCTATGATGCTGGGGGCTAAAACAAGGACAACTACCTACTGCTACGATATGTTGCGGAAAGAAGTACATTTACTTGTTTTAGAGAGCCCTTTAATTGCTATTTTTCTACAATATTGAATTATACAAGTATGTGCGCTGCTAGTGGAGAGTCCTATACGTTGAAAGCATGAGTTTGTCAGACATTAAAAACAGAAAAGAGCAACCTCTAGTATATTTTCCAGAAGGCTATGTAACCATGGCTATGTGAATAACCCATATCCCCAGTGGAAAAGAGTAACTAATATTACAAAAAATATAAAGATCATCCCAAAGTAATTAAAGTGCTACCTCATGACTGCATTGTTCAAATAAATGAAATATCAAAAAAAAATGTATACAATGACCTCCTGCATTCAAATTAGATTTAATTTTTTTTGTTGATTCCTTACTTAACATTTTATTTATTTATTTTATTTCATTTCAGATTAAGATGAGGGTACAAATGATTAGGTTAATTGTTTGTATTTGTTGGGTGAAGTTCAAGTTGTAGTTTACCCTGTCACCCAGGAAGTGTGCTGTGCACCCTTATATTGTATACCTTAAGTGAGAGCTTACCAGTCCCCCTCCCATATCCCTTTACTCTCTCCCTTCTTCCCTTTCCCCTCCCCCATTTGAATTCAATTGTATTTTCTCTTGTGTGAGCATATAATTGTTTATTCACTGTTCTCATTAGTATTGAGTACACTGGTATTTGCTCTTCCATTCTTATGATACATTACTAAGAAGAATGTATTTCAACTCCATCCAAGTGAACACAAAAGATGCGAAGTCTCCATCTTTTTTATGGCTAAATAGTACTCTATGGTATACATATTAATCTATTTTATCCAGTTTATTAATCCACTCATGTGTTGATGAACACTGTGGTTGATTCCATGTTTTGTTGATTGTGAATTGAGCTGCGACAAACATTCTAGTGCAAATGAAAAAAAAAGTTTTGGAAATTACTTTCTGAAAGTGTTAAACATTTCTCTCATTATTTTGAAATTCATTAACTAACTGATATTTGTTTTCCTTAGAGATTATATTGACATGTTGTTTGTTTTTAATCCACCTTTTCTGTGCACTATTAAAACCTTTGAAGAATAAACCAGAGCATATTTCAATCTTACATTTGAAAAAATCGTTCTGGTTTGTGGTTCAAAATAACGTGTGAACACACACATTTATGTCTCTCCCTCCCTCCAGAGGAAACTAAAGAAATGAAAAAGTAACAACAATGAAGAGAATCAAAAGAGAATCACCGGATGAGAAAGTCCAACAAATTCAAGTAAGATGAAAAGTAGATAGATACTTTTATTTCTGGGAATACAGTGGATGGAAAATTCTGAAGGGTTCTGCCACAAAAAACTGAATCCTGCAAAACTTACAACAAACATGACTTCGAATGCCTTGCTGAGATCACAAAAAAGTGAGGGAAATCTCTAAAAGTCAAAAGTTTCCCAAAAGGAGAGGTGAAGGGAGGGAGGAGGGAGGAAGGGGGGGAACAAAGATAAAAGACAGGAGCCAGCAGTGATCACTATAAAGTAATTGAATCCTTCACTGTGGTATATGTATTTCTGAAACCACCAAGAGCTGTGGAATTTTGCTAAATAAAAAGAACAGGGCACACAGGAAAACTAGGACTATGGAATGCACTCCAAACCTATGTACTCCATAAAAAATTTACTAAGCTTGGGCAGCACCTGTGGCTCAAGGAGTAGGGCACCAGCCCCATATACCAGGGATGGTGGGTTCAAACCCAGCCCTGGCCAAAAACTGCAAAAAAGAAAAATTTACTAAACTCTGATAATCAAAGTAAATAAACACATACATAAATGTGACTGCCATTTTCCTTTTCTTATAAATAAATATTATTGTAATCTTCAGACAAAACATTTGGGTTGGCTTGCTGTGGTAAAGTACCGTAAGCTTCTGAGTCATGGAGAAGAGGTAGCAGATAGGGCAACATTCTTAGGCTGAGATGGGGTGACCTCAAAGGTGGAGGGCAATGGTTCATTGTCTATTTTTCTTTGCTCTAGATTAAAATGGTACCTACTTTTGTTGTCTCCCAGTTTCCTCCATTCATAAAGAAGCTATGTACACAACTCCAAAGTGGCCAGACATGGAGTGCCATGTCACCGCTCTGGGCACTAAGGTCCTCAGCTCCAAGCCCTTGCAAATGCTTCCCAATCCCAGTTAGCACAGGTGGTAACTGTGAGGTGATCATCTTTCTTTTCTTTTCTTTTCAATATGATCTCTGGTGGAATGCAACATGGACTCCTTTGTTTCTTTTTTTTTTTTTTTGAGACAGAGCCTCAACCTGTCACCCTGGCTAGAGTGCGTGGCATCACAGCTCACAGCAACCTCTAATTCCTGGGCTCAAGCGAGTCTCCTGCCTCTGCCTCCCAAGTAGGTGGGACCACAGGAGCCTAACACAACGCCCGGCCATTTTTTGGTTGCAGCCGTCATTGTTGTTTGGCAGGCCCGGGCTGGATTCGAACCCGCCAGCTCAGGTGTACATGGCTGGCGCCTTAGCCCATTGAGCCACAGGTGCCAAGCCGACTCCTTTGTTTCTTGACTATCACCTGTTCACTTTTTCTCTTTTAAAATTATGATTCTTCTCCTTAATACTTTAAAGCTTTCCTTTGTTTGTTCACTACTTAAATTCATATAACCAGAACATTACTTGTGTTTGCCATGATGTTTTAAATATTTATATTTTTAAAAATTCACAAGCCTAGAAGAGTGCAATACGTACCTATAGGTTGTGGGTAAACTCGGGGAAGACTGAAGAGTTGAGGGTGGTGTGTGTGTGTTGTATGGATGGCCTTCCCTGAGACACTGCATTCAACAGGGTGACTTTAAAAAAAAAAAAAAACACAACTAGTGTTGAACCCAAGCACAAAGCATAGGCAAATAGTAAAAATGGTAGATACACCTAATGCAATTTTGAGTTTGGGTTATTTTATCCCTTTGCTTATTTATCTAGCATATGTAAATCCACCCATTACAAACAAAACGGGAGAGATTGTAATGCTGCAAAGGCAAGATTGCCCCTCAGGTAAATGTTGACAACAGCTGAACACTCTGGAGACTAATGTCTGGGCCCAGGGTAAAGGAAGAGAGCTAAACCTGAGAATCACCCATTAAGCTCACCATTAAGGAGACTGAAGTTTTCTTGGTAGCAGCTCTAATTCCTGAGGGAAACAAATGCAAAATCTCTTGGATAAATGAAACCAAATTTGGCTCTCAGGATTCCTTCCCATAGCCAGTCTGCTACATTTATAAAATATATTAACAAATAAAATAAAGTGATAGAAGAAAAGGGATTAAACATCACAACCGAGGCAACAACAACAAAAATAAACAAATGGGACTTCATTAAACTGAAAAGCTTTTGCACAACTAAGGCCACAACAATTAAAGCAAATAGACAGCCTTAAGAATTGGAAGAGATATTTGCATGTTATGAATCTAACAAAGGTTTGATAACTAGTATTGCTACAGAACTCAAATTAGTCACCAAAAAGAACAAACAATCCCATCTATCACTGGGCAAGAAACATGAACAGAACCTTCTCTGAGGAAGATAGACGAATGGCTAATGAACATAGAAAAAAACGCTCATCATCCTTAATCGTCAGAGAAAAGCAAATCAAAACCACCCTGAGAGACCACTGAAGCTCAGTAAGATTAGACCACATCACAAAGTCCCAGAGTTGCAGATGCTGGCATGGCTATGGAGAGAAAGGGACGTTTTTACACTGTTGGTGGAACTACCCACTAATACAGCCTCTTTGGAAAGAAATATTGAGAATCCTCAAAGAACTCAAATTAGACCTCTCATTTGACCATGCAATGCCACTACCAGGCATCTATCCAGGAGAAAAAAAATTCATTTTATCATAAAGACATTTGCACCAGAATTTTTATCACAGCTCAATTTACAATTGCTAAGATGTGGAAACAACCTAAATGCCTACCAACTCAGAAATGGGTTAATAAGCTGTGGTATATGTATACCATGGAGTACTATTCAGCCACAATAGAAAAGATGGTGACTTTACAACTTTAGCATTAACCTGGAAGGAATTGAAACATATTATTCTTAGTAAAGTATCATAAGAATGGAAAAGCAAGTGTCCAAGGTACCAATTTTATCATGAAGCCAGTAGATGATCTAACACATGTCCACGTAAGAGAAAAGTTCAATTCCATTCAATGTGGAGGGAAGGGGAATATGTGAGGGGAGAGGAGAAAAGGATTAAGGGGCTCCCACTGAAAGGCACAAGGTCGGGGTATATGGCATGCCTGTAGGGTGTGGGACACAACTAACGACAAGCAGGACTCTATCTTATGAATTAAAAAATTGGGACTTGGTTTTTGTACCCTCACCATAACCCGAAATGAAAAAAAAAGAAAACATTGCAAAAATATGTCAAATTTTGCATCAAAGTCATTGGCAGGGCACTGTCTGTGAAGGGGTTTTAGTCTGAGTATTGAAACCCCTCCCTACTCAGCTGATTTGACCCCTAATGACTTTTTTCTTTACCCAAAGGTAAAGGAAATATTGAAAGGAAGACATTTTGATGACATTCATGACATCAAGTATAATATGACAGCGCTGATGGCCATTCCAGAAAAAGAGTCCCAAAATTGTTTTGAAGGGTGGACTAGGTGCTGGCATTGGTCCATAGCTTACCAAGGGCAGTACTTTGAAGGTGACCATAGCAATATTCAGCAACGAGGTACATAGCACTTTTTCTGGGATGAGTTCGTGAACTTAATTGTTACACCTCATATTTTTGTTCATATAAAATTCAAGAGCAAGCTAAGCTTTTCCATAGTGTTAGATGTGAGGATAAATGTTACACTCGGTAGAAAGTAGTAAGTGGGAGGGAACTCAGGGGACTTCTGAATAGGTGTAAAGGTCTATTTCTAGATCTGGGTGCTGATTACAGAGGTGTGCTCACTTGGAGAGAACTTACCCACAGTTTCTTTAAACAGGAAAGACAATGTCCAACCCGAAGGAAATGGGAGATAATGGGCTCTGATATAGGTAAAAGGAAAGGAGGAAGCATCTTGGAAAGTGGGGAGTCAATAGATACCACTCATAGAACAAGAAAGGAAGGTCTGACATATTTTCCGCCTTTTCGTGGAAAGGGAGGTCCGAGTATTTTGAGGTTGCAAAGATGATGAACAGAGAAAACAAGACCAATGATAAAAATCATGGAATGAGGGTACGTGGCAGAGGAGGGCAAGGGAATGCAATAAATCTTCCTTTGTTGTCGCTGGAAATTAATGGGCAATGCCTGGACTAGATACAGAAACTTATACTATCTTGAAACTATCTGTTATTTCTCATCGTTCTGTGTGGGAGGCTGGGTGGTTCCTCTTTGGCTGTTGATCATGCTTGGGCTGCATTTGGCTGTAGAGATGGCTGAGCTGGACAGTCTAAGGGGGCCTCACTGGCACTGGCTGACAGCTAGAGCACTTCACCTCTCCTCCACATGTCCCCTTAGTCTTGTGCCGGCTAGACCGGCTTCCTTAAATGACAGTCTCAGGATGGCATTCCACAAAGTCAAAAGCAGATGCTGTAAGACCTCACAGCCTAGCTGCAGTTTTATAAAATGTCACTTCAGCCTTACACTACTGCACGAGGAAGGTCGCAAGTCAAAAGCAGAAGCTGCAAGGGCTCTTAAGCCCTCGCCTCAATTTTGTAAAATGTCACTTCTGTCTTATGCTACCGAACAAGGAAGGGCACAAGGTCACCCCAGATTCAAGTGGCAGGAGAAGAGATTCTGCCTCTTGGGGGGAACAGCGAACTGCCATTGCAAAGGGGTGAACATAAAAGGTTAGGGAGAATTTGTGGCCACATTTGCTATCTACCTAAAGTCTGCCCTCTGCTCTCAATTATTTACATCACTCTCAATGAAAAAAAAATCAGAAAGTTAAAATTAGTTGTCTCTGGGAAGTAGCACAGGACATATATCGGTCTGGATTGTCCAGAGAAACAGAAATATTATATATATATATATCCCCCCACACACAGAGGTATAGTATAAGGAATTGGCTTAGAAAATCATGGAGGCTGAGGAGCCCAACGATCTGCTGTTGGCAAGCTTGACACCAGGAAAGCTGGTGGAGTAGTTCCAGCACACACCTGAAAGCCTGAGAATCAGAACCTGTGGTGAGAGTTCTAGTCCAAGTCTGAAGGCCTGAGAATGAGGAGTGCTGATGTCTGAGGTGTCAGGAAAAGACTGATGTCCCTGCTCAAGCAGAGAGGACTTCTCCTTGCCTCCGCCTTTCTGCTCTATGCAGGTCCTCACCCTCAATGGACTGGACGAGGGCACCTTTTCAGGAGGACCATCTGTCACAGATTCGATTGCTAATCTTACCCAGAAACACCTGCATAGACCCACCTGCGCATGAGTTTTAATCAGAGATCTGGGCATCCCTTTGCCCTGCCAAGTTGATGCATGAAATTAACCACCACGGGAGGTATGGAAGGGGCAGTTTCACAGTTTTGGGGGGTTTTTTAATGCTAAGCCCTTCCATATTACTCTTTTAAAACACATCCATGTTTTATAACAATTAACATTTCTGATGTCACTTAAGAGTCCCGCATATAAATCCCCTGCTCTGGACAGAACAACCGGGAAAGAGGTTTCCCCATCCTCACGTAACACATGCTGAGTAATGTTTACTGAATATGGATTTTAAGAAGAGTGAGAGCGTTAAACTACCGAGAACCCACATTCTTCAGTCAAGTCCTGCCTACTCCTCAAGACTAAGGATTCAATCAAAAAACGTGATCATATATGTGAAAAATGCTTCCTAAACTCTAAATGTTTTCTAGCTCTATATGCTATCCATCACTACTGCTTCTGTGTGGCACCCAGCACTGTATTAAACTGTGCAGAGGCCACAAAAGAACCAGAAAATAGATTCCTGCCAGCAAAGAATTAACAGTCTAGGTGTGGAGACAGGACGACACCCACGAGCCAATTACAGTGCATTACATAGACTGGAAGGGCCCTTGCAGGCAGGGACAATTACTCTTGGATGCAGCCCCATCAGGGCCCCACACATAATAAGACCGTGATAAATATGTGTTAATGGAGGGATGGATCAATTACCTGGCAGCCCATAATTCAGAGCCTGGGCTCAGTACGACACTGCGTGTGCTGGAAGCATGGGAGATTGGAGAGGGAAGAGCTGGTTGTGCTCAGCCAGTACACCAAGGCTGGGCTCTATTTCCAGCCAGGCTCTGAGGAAGTCACAGTGTCACAGAGGGGAAGATGAATGCTCCAGCCCAGGGGAGCCCAGACCAGGAGGGATGCATGGAAGTGAGGAGTTCACAGCAGCTTGGGGAAAGGAGAGCCAGAGGGGGACTGTGGTGCCCCCAGAGTGCTGCTCGCATCCCTTGGTAGCCAGGCAGGTGGTGGGGTGCAGTGCGGAGGGAGGAGAGCTCAGGGCTCAGAGGGAGGGAACAAACCCCACCCTGCAGGCCTCCCGGATCCCCGTGAAGAGCTGTCGCCCCTCCAGGTGGAGGAATCTGGCCTTTTTCTAGAACTTTTATTCAGCACCTGCCTCATTCTAGAAACAGGAGGACACTAGAGCTTTTTACAGTGGGAGAGACAACCAGTGGCACAAATAACTAAGGGCCTCAGGGCATCCCAGAAGGATGTTGCCCAGGTGTACCCGAGCCCCCAGTGCAGTTCCAGCACACACAGGTTGATATCCTTAGGCAAGTTTACTTCGTAGAACTCAGGTTTGTCTCTTGAGACCTGTCCCATCCTCACCGGCTGTGGGGATGAAGTGAAGTCACACAGGTGAAGTGCTTAGCACCTCCACAGGACTCCATGAACCTTAGCATTGTTAGAAAGAGCCACAGCAGAAACTAGGGAAGACGGTGAGGTGCTGGCCTCTGCCAGAGACCTGAAAACAAGCAGTATTTAGATCTGCAGCGACGGGTGAGCCCGGGCGTCCAGATCCCAGCCAGACCGAGAAGCCCCAGTAAACAGTGTGTGCAGTGAGTGGAGAAATTTCCATTGGACTCCTGGGGGGCATGTGGGAGCTACCTCTGGAAGGGCAGTGGGGTATCCTGGAAGTATCTTGGGGTGTCCACAGTGAGAAATGCAGACTTATTCTGGAGCCAGCAAGGAACCCTGAAGGGTTTGAACAGGGAGGGGGCCCCGTGGATGGAGGGCCCACAGCACTCTCTAGCAGGTCTGGGGCAGTGACTAGTGAGGACAGCTGCCATGTGGAAGCCTGTGTGGCCTCAGACACTGCTCCCAGAAAGGGTGGGAGTCGTCACAGTAGGTCAATGCTGGCACATGCCGGAAGTTGAGATATAATTCTTGGGACTTAATCTCTTTCACTACCGACTTCAAAGGGGAGAACGGGAGCGACAAAAGATTAGATAAAGAGCCATGTTTATGATTGGAGAAGCAATATGGTCTGTCATCTAATCATTCACCAAGAGACTCATCAACCAGGGAGTCGTATGAGAGAACTACAACCCTGCGCCCTGACAAATGGGCTTAGGCAAATGTGGTCTGGGCTTGGGCAAAAGGGAAAATGGATTGCTTTTTAAGTCCCCTCCTCTTTAGGGCCCTATTCACTACCCTTTCCCTCAGGTGACTGGGCCACCCCCAGATACACCATGTCTCCACATACAGGTGTGGTACAGATGTTTGAATCCCTGCAGTGCTATTCTGCTGCTGGGGGGGAGAGGGCTTGGAGCAGGAGACTGAACTTAGTCACTTGAGACCTCTGCAGTAAATGAAGATAAAGGTGAATCCCTCACCAGTGCACTTAACTGTCTGGGAGCCTTAGTCTTTTATTCCGGCTCAGAGTGAAAGCTGGTGAAATCCTATAAGGCCCTGGGCTAAGAATCCATGCAAGTCCCAGACTTTGAGGTCCCCTGGTGTATATTCAGAGAGCTTGTGTTCAGAGAGCTCTTTCAGGTTGCTTCTTTTTTTGTTTTGTTTTTTGGATTTTTTTGACACAGAGTCTCACTCTGTCACCCTAAGTAGAGTGCCATGGCATTATAGCTCACAGCAACCTCAAATTCTTGGGCTCAAGCAATCCTTTTACCTCAGCCTCCTGGGTACCTGAGACTACAGGCACCCATCAAAACACCCAGCTAGGTTTTCTATTTTTTTTTTTTTTTTACAGGCACCCATCAAAACACCCAGACAGGGTCTCACTCTTGCTCAGGCTGGTCTGAAACTCCTGAACTTAAGCAATCCACCCACCTCGGCCTCCCAGAGTGCTGGGATTATAGCTGTGAGCCACCATGCCCAGCCTTCATGTTGGTTCTAAATACACAGATACTATTTGTTCCAAAGATATGTCACAATCTATGAGGACACTTAACTTATAATAAACTTGTGGTCAAGTACTGGGGTAAATGTTCCAGAGACTTGCAGGTTTTCTCAGACCAAATTATTTTTTTCCTGACGAAATCATGTGAAGTATTGACGCTGGTAACGCAATTCCACAATGAAATCTGATTCAGAACATCCTTCTGCTTGTTTTAATGCAAAACAGATTCATAAAATTCTATTTCCCTTTTGATTCTGGCAATGATCTAATAGGAGTGTTATTCTTTTTTTTTATTGATTGGGGTTCATTGAGGGTACAGAGAATTAGGCTACATTGACTGCATTTGTTAGGTAGAGTCCCTCTTATAATTGTGTCCTGCCCCTAAGAGCTGTGCCATACACCGTAACGCCCCCATCCAAATAGGAGTGTAATTATTGTCATTCAATATATTTCCACTGAAATTTAAGCCACTTACATGGTATATGTACAGATGTAAGAATAGACCCTCTCAGTTTTTCTCATTGGGAGTACAAGGTTTATGACAACCTTTGTTCTTACTAAATCTAATTCTGATTAGGGTTTTGGGCTATAGTGTAAGTTTCTATCTTCCTATCAAAGAGGCGTGCCTGGTAAGTAAGGAACGCACATGTTGTAAGACTGTGGAAGTTATTATCTGTTCCACATGAGACACTAGAGAGCATTCAAGTGGGTCAGAGGCGCCATTTAAATAGAAAGACTTCCTATCTGTCTGATCTCCAAAGGGCTTTCCCTGCAACATTTTCGTAGCCCTGATAAAGCTCCTCATAGCAATTGAAAATAATAAAACCATATTTTAAAACATCCCCAAGTGATTCAGGCTGAATTCTCCCCTACCTAGTCTCAACATATACAGTTTTATGTAGTGGTAGTAAGAATAACATTAAGAGCAGCCTTGAGGGGTATTCTCAAAACATTCAGGTCTTCCCCCTGATCATAACTGCCCTATGAGGTGGGATAAATGTGAGAAAAAATAATGAGTTCTCCTTTCCCCAGATCTAAAGACTCATAAACTCAAGAAGAAAAGGACTGCATAGGACAATTATCAGAAAGATTGAAGAATCGACAGTAATACCCCTAAAGTAAACCAAGAGCATGAAAATTTGATGCGAAGAGATAGAGATCATTCAAGGAACAGAAAGTATCTTGTATTACAAGCAAGTAAGAAAGCTAATAACAAAAGACATAACCTAGGGTGGCGCCTGTGGCTCAGCGAGTAGGGTGCTGGCCCCATATACCGAGGGTGGTGGGTTCAAACCCAGCCCCGGCAGAACTACAAAAAAAAAAAAAAAAAAGACATAACCTAGTATCTACAAAGAAACGCAAAAATACGTTTTATATGTGCACATATATTTAAAAGTTCTACTATCTTTTAGGAACCGTAAAAAACAAAAAAGAAGTTTTGAGGTTTGGCTAGAGTACTGTGGTGTCACAGCTCACTGCAGCCTCAAACTCTTGGGCTTGAGCAATCCTCTTGTCTCACAAGTAGCTGTGACCATAGGCATGAGCCACTATACCTGGCTAGTTTCTTTTTTTATTTTCTTTCTATCTTTAGTAGAGACAGGGTCTCGCTCTTGCTCAGGCTGGTCTCAAACTCCTGAGCTCAAGCAATCTACCCACTTTAGCCTCCCAGAGTGCCAGGATTACAGGCCTGAGCCACAACAGCCAGTTTTGAAATTTTAAAAATGTAAATTAAAAGTTTAACAGTAGGGCTAAAGTTAAAATATAAGTTCCCTTAAATAAGCAAAAACACAAGTAGATAAGAAATATGACAGAAAACATGAGATACCTAAAAAAAAGCCTCTGTCTATCTAGGTCTATTTTCCAATAAACAGATGTACAGCAAGTAAAGAAAATGGAGAGAAGGGACTTATTAAAAATAATAGACACTGTTTCTCCAAAGTGAAAGCTGAATGTCATCAGAGAATGACTTTTTCCCAGTCAAATTTTTTTGAAAGATCTACAACTAGACACATGATACCAAGAATTAGGAAATATAATAAAGCTTCCACAGTGTCGAGTGGGGGGCGGAGTAACTACCTGCAAAAGCCAAGAGGAGTTTCATACTTTGTGTGACTCCAAGCACTTACATGTTAATAAATTTGCATGCCTTTTCTCCTTTAAAAAAAAAATAAATCAAGAAACATGCTGACATCAGACATCTCATAAGCAATACTGGATGTGTATAGAAATCTGTGGGAAATGGTTTTTTTTTTTTTTAGAGACAGACTCTCACTTTGTCATCCTCAGTAGAGTGATGTGGCGTCACAGCTTACAGCAACCTCCAGCTCTTGGGCTTAGGCGATTCTCTTGCCTCAGCCTCCCGAGTACCTGGGACTACAGGCACCCACCACAATGCCCGGCTATTTTTTCTGTTGTTGCTGTTTGTCCTGGTCTGGGTTTGAACCTGCCACCCTCGGTATATGGGGCTGGCACCCTACCACTGAGCCACAGGCACTGCCCAAGTGGGAAAAAGGGTTTTTTGAAGATAGATTGTATCCCCAGGCAAGCTATTAATCAAATGTGATTGACCTAAATAAAGGTAATTTTGGACAAACAAACCTTCGAAGAACTACTTCTGACTTTCTTAACAAGTTCCTTAGGGATATACTCCATCAAAAATGAATGACACCACTCCAGAAAGAGAAAGACATGAAGTCCAGAAGGCAGAGGATCCAACCTAGAAAACGTGTCCAGAAAAATCCTAGAGAGACAACTGCACAAAAGGGAATAACAAGTCTAAAATCAGGGCAGAGAAAAGACAAGGACTCTGTAATCATTGACATATTTGGAAGGCTTGGTAAACTCAAGGCTGTGATCAAGGTCTGTCTTCCTTTTGTTATCAGAAAAGAAAGAAAGAAGAAAGGGAGGGAGGGAAGAAGAAAGCAAGAGGAAAGATGGGAAATATCAGGAAGATCAAATCCTAGATAAGAAAGTAGTAATCCAAATACAAAGCAAAGTAAAATGTAACATCATTTTAAGCAACTGATAGATTGAAAGAAAAGAAAAGCCATCCGACCTTGATGTTGTCATGCCTTCTCTCTTCAAGTACTCCATAGCAATCCTGACGTTGGACCCTGAAAGAGGGACTTGGAATCCTAGCATATCGTCCCTCTCTGCAGTGGGCAATAATTAATTGATCATAACAATGCAAATGCTCCTTTGTTGTGGGTTATAACTTTTTAAATCAACCATAAGGAAGCCTTTATTGTAATAGCAAACCTGAATGCAAATCTTACGAATATTAACAGCATGAAAGCAAAGGTCTAGCTGACAAAAGGGGTCCTAGATTGATTCAATGGGTTGCTTTATGTTCGCCATAAACATGAAATTGCTGGAGAGGAATCCAGAGCAATCACATCCCTATGAAATGCCAGAATTCTAAATTTGGTAAATTTTTCAAAATTCGTTACTCATTAAATTGTATATTAGACAATTAGGCCACTTGTCACAGAAAGTGAGGGATGATAAAGAATGGTGACCTTATCTTTCAGACAAGGGAGGAAAATATTGACTGAAGCTGAAAGGGCAAGGATTGGAGGTTAAGTACATTATTTGAAATTTAAAAATATCAGCAGTAGAGAACATACTTTAAGATAATGTAACTATAAAATATTAGGAAGAGAAGAAGTAGGAGAATTCTGGGCTGTGTAACCCAAATCCTCATCTATTATAGCAAAGAGTCAATAAAATGTTCTAAGGTCGATGACACTAGAAAACAGGAATATGAGTTTATTATTCTGAATTATAAAATAAACCATGGAAAATTGAAAAATAGAAACCCTTTAATACAGGTTTTGTTAGGAGAATGGAACTGGGGCTTGGGAGAGCTAGGGCAGGAGAGGAATGTTTCATCATACTTCGTAAGCTTTTCTTTTTTACTAAGTGCATCAACTGTGTCAATAATGGTGCTGGGTGTGCGTGTGTTTTCCTTACAGAAAGAGCCATATCTCAGCCATCATTGTTTCCTTAGGTTTCCCAAAATAATAGCAATAAAATAACAAGAATAATGGTAAAATGTCTGTTTGTTAAGCACCTACCATGCCCCAGCCACTGCCAAGTGCTTCATGTACCTTACTGTTATTCTTTCCCCAGTTCTGAAAGGTCAATATTATCTCCATTTTTCTGATGAGGAAATGAATGTAAAGGAGTTTTGAAACAGAAGTTGTCCCAGGACAACTCGTTAATAGAACCTAGGTTTACTGTCTCTAAGACTGTTTCCAAGACCTCGGGCTTTTTTTGTTTGTTTGTTTTTGTTTTTTTGTTACTAAACCAGCATTTCAAGAAATGGTTGTAAATGAATGATTGTGAATAAATAATGAATACAAAATTTTAAAGAATGACAGTTATGTTGTTCCGTCCCTTAAAATGTATCATTCTATCTTGCTGCAAATATCACCATCCAGATCCAAAATGCTTTAGGCTCTTAAACCTACTGAAATAACTTGAAGAGACTATTGTGAAATCATAAATAAGGCTGGGTGGGAGCCATAGGGAAAATTTAGATTCTCAAAAGTAAGTGGAAAGTTTAGTCCAGTAATAGAATGAATTGAAATAATCCAAGCTAAAGGAACACTAGGTAGTAAATATATATTGAATCAGCCTCAACATTTTCAGCTTTCTAGATGAAAATATTATTTTTATGCAGATTTAAATGGCACAGGCATTAGAGCTTAATACAAAATTAGTTTTCCTAAGTGGCTGTGTCTTTGAGCCCAGAGAAGGTCATGCAACATGGTGCAAGTACCTAGACCTTTCCAATCATTTACCCTGTCAATAAAAATGGCGGCACACACACCCCACTTATATATGTATATAAATTTTATTCTGGTTTGCTTGATTAAGAAATGGATTTCAACACATACACAAAATTAGGAAACTTGAAAGGATGAAGTAAGTTCAGCATAAAAACAGAAGTTCTACTTTTTACCCTCTCGTGGGTATAGTCTTGTGCAACCCCAGTTGTAGCCCACTTTGGAGAACACCACTTCATGGGGTAACTTATCACACACTCAGCAAGTGGCTATGGAAAAAAAGTTGTGTATAAAAGAAAAATATATTATTATTAGAGTCAACATTTATTACATTCTTACTTTTTTCCAGGTACTACTGTAAGTAATTCATGTGTATTAATTCATTTAATCCTTACAACAAACCTCTAGGGAGCTTTTACTCAACTTCCCATTTTACAAAAGACAAAATTGAGGCACTGAGAGATTAAATAAATCTCCTGAGGCCACATAGCTAGTAAGCATGGAATCCAGAATGTCTTTTGTTAAATAAACTTTTTTTTTTTAAATAATGTTTACTTTGTAGACAAGTTGCAAAGATAGTACAGAAAGTTCCTATACACCCATTACACAGCCTCACCCATTATTAACGTCTTACACATCCATGGCCCATTTGGCAAAACTAAGAAATCAGCATTGGTATGTCCCTGTTAACCAAACTCCAGGCTCTATGTGTGTTTCACCAATTATTCTGCCAATGCCCTCTTTCTGTCCCAGGATCCAACCCCCACGGTACCAGCCTGGATTTATTGTCTTGTCTGCCACAAGTTTCTCAGCCTTTCCTTGTTTTTCATGACCTTAACGTTTCTGAGAATTATGAGTCAGGCATTTTGTAGGACTGTCCCTCAGTTTGGGTTTGTCTGATATTTTTTTCATGATTGGACCGGGGTTATGAGTTTGGGGGGGAAAGACCATCAAAGTAAAGTGCCTTTTCATCACATCATATCGGGGTACATGACATCAACATAAGGCCATCATGGATGCTACCCCTTATCACTTGATTAAGGTGGTGTTTGCTAGGTTTCTCCACTATAAAATTGGTATTTTTCCCATTCTATATTCTTTGGAAACAAATCACCAAGTCTAGCCCGCCCTGGAAACAAGGGAGGGAATTAAGCTTCGCTCTCTAGAGTGAGGGATAGCTACATAAATTGTTGGAATTCCTCCATAAGAAAAATTTGTCTCCTCTCCCGTCTTTAATTAAATCACTTATTTATAGCAACATGGAGTCATATGTTTATTTTTACTTGGAGTTATAATCCAGTGCTGTGTTATTCATTGTTGCTCAAATTATTTTACCTTTGGGCCTTGGGTGCTTTTTGCAGGTTGACTCCCTTTGACATGCCACCATCAGCATGGCTGGGATTCTTGGTTTCATTTTGTTTTAACCCTTTCTTATTTTCTGGCACTGCAAGACACTCTGGGCTCATCTTGTGTATTTTCTGCCCTCATCCTAGAATGAGCCATTTCTCTAAGAACTCTGGTTTCTTTCACTGGAGACTAGTATTAGAAACCAAAATCTGAATGTTGGGAGTGCTCATTGCTACTGCAGTGTCATTGCTTCTAAGCCCTCTTAGTACTAACCCACACACACACCTACCTCTGCGGTCGCTTCCTTGCCTGTGTCAAGGCAATCATGAGTTCATACTGATGGTCTTTAACTCTAATCTGGGCCCCCTGGGTTCATTGCAGCCTTTCCTGCCCGCTTATCTGTAACTTCCCTCTCTGATAAGGAGAAGCCTGTCTCCCCTCATCTGTCATCCCTTTTCTTATTTGTTCAACCCTAGTACACAGATAGTTTCAGAACTGTTAACCTGTAAGCAATAAATTTACCAAGCAAAGTACAATGTTTTTGCCTTTAGCCTTAACAGTTTCTAGGTAAAACAATTTTTTTCCAAAGTTACTTAGGTCAGCACCTTTTTTTCCCCACCCACTTGCGGTGCTGTTCTATCAGACATTGGGCATCAGTAAGTTCTGCCAGAGAAACAGAGGCACAGAACCAGTGTCTCCCGATAAGGAGACATACACACATGCACGTATATATGGTTCCTCGGCTTATAGGTGGGCATCTTATTCCTGTATCTTCACAGCATCTTCCTTCCATGCATGCCTGTGTCCAAACTTTCTATGTTGGATCAGGCCCCATCCTAATGACTTAACTGAATCGTCTGCAAAACTCCTATTACCAAACAAGGTCACGTTCACCGGTGCTGGGGTGAGGACTACCCCATCTTTGGGGAGTATACAGTTCAACTCATGACACTAGGCCGTCTGTAGGGTGCGCACTCAGGAAGCCCAGGCTGAACTTCTCAGGCAGGAGCCGAAGCTACTATCGTCAGGTAGCACTTCAGAGAAACCGCAGATCTACTCTGAACGCCTTTCAGCTAGTTGAATCCGGCCCTCCCTGATTATTTAGGGTAACCGTCCTTATTTAAAGTCACCTGATTACGGACTTTGGGTACATCTACTAAATATCTCCAAGCAACCTCTAGATGGATGTTTAATTGAGTAACGGGGGACCACAGCCTAGCCACGCTAACACATAAAACTGACCGTCTCACACAGAAATGCCTTTGGGTCCATTTGCCTCAGTCTGCTCTCCACAGGATGCCTCTGAGGTCACAGAATATTCGAGCTAAGTGCAGAAGCTGCTGTAGCTACGAGCATCACCTATGAAATCGCAGGCATCTGCTTGCTAATGCCAGACTTGTTCCACTCGCGTTAGCTCACGTCGTCCTCCCAGGAGCCCTTTGAGTTGGGTTCCCAGCCTTACCCAATGAGGACAGAGAGGAAGAGAAACCTGTGGTGGCAGAAGTAGGACAGAAATGGGGGCAGGTCCCCAAATCTCTGGGGTCCAAAACCTTTACCACAATGCTGCAGTGCCTCTCTGAGCCCTAGCTGGGTCTTTTCCAAACATACACAAGAATACCTCCAGGGGAGTGTTTAAGCCTTCTAAAGTCGTATGATTTTTATTTATCAAAAATAATTTAATTTATTCAATTCAGTGCCCCGGGCATTTTTCTATAAGGACAAAACTCACACCTAACATACAATTAACTACCTTGGCCATTTTTAAGGCATAGATTTTCTACAAAGGCGAGATGGTCCTCCAGAGTCAGTTCGTTGATTGTTAAGCCTGTGATAACATCCCCCTAGCCCCAGGCTAATAACAAAAGGGGATAATCGTAGAGTGGCTCAGAGGCAAGGGCAATGGGCTCAGTGAGGCACCTGCTGCTCCCCAGGGGTCAGGCCGGCAGCTCTTGGCCACGTGTCAGAGGTCAAGTATCTGCCCAGGCCCTGACACACTCTACAAGGTTCTGTCAGGAACCTTGAATTATTGTCACATTCTCAAGTGGGGATTTTGATCATCTATCTGCCAAAGAAAAGCAGAAACAACCTTTGGTTTGGTATGGATCACCACAACAGCAGTTCAGGAAAAGCACTCCCCACTCCCCTCCTCCCTGTAGGCAACAAAGGATTCAGAGTCCTGAAGCTTAGTCATTAAGCAGCCTGGTGTCTCCAGCAATGCCCAAACCCCAGGTGGGGCTGTATTTTATACCCTCCAATTTTTTTTATATATGTTTGAACTGAAAGGAACTATTTTTTAAAAAAGAGCTACAAGATGACTTCCTTAGAATAGCTACAGAGACAAGGGGACAGAGTCTTAGGGCCGTGTAGGGAGCCTCCAGATGCACACCTGCTCACTAGCAGCTCTCACCTGCTCATCCCAGCTCTCACCTGCTCACCATCAACTCTCACCTGCTCACCAGAAACCCTCATCTACACACCTGCAGCTGTCACCTACTCATCTATACCTCTGCTCCACAGCTCACAGGCTAAAACCAAGAGAGGTAAAAATTTCAAGTTGGAACAATACAGTCCTCAACCCTGGAAATCTGTCTCTCTTACTCCAATTTGCCCATACAACCTACCACCCACCCCCACAGATGAGAACTTTTGCTTTGCCCTCCACAGCATCCGCAGTTAAGTGTTCAAAGACCCCTGGGAATAACAGTGACCCAATTCTATGCCAGACACCCTTGGGCATCTTCAGGAAATCCTCTCCTGCTTTCCAGCCAGAATCTCAGACCTGTCTAAGAAAAGCAGAATGAAATTATTCTCTGCTCTGTCGAAGGAGGTAGCCCGGAGTCAAGGGTGTTACAATGTGAGGCTAATTACTGTAGCCTTTTAATATTCTCTTCTCCGAGATCCTCCCGGGAAGGATAATATAAAACCTTGCATAATAATAGGTGAAGAGAGTGGTGGACTGGGAACCTTCACTAGCTCTCTGACCTTGGACACAGTAGTTGACCCAGACTTGCAATCTCATTATCACAAAGGGAAAAAGAGAGAAAGAGAAAGGCCCCTTTCTTTTCCTTGCCGGAGTGGAGGATCAAGCAGGAGCAAGCATGTGTCAGAGAGGACTCACCCAAGAAACAGACCTGGGGAGGTGGGGAAGCCCTGTTGGATACACTATATGTGGCTCCTTAGCTCCGGGATCTCCAGTATGGAATACCTTACATTTCCCCCACAATTTTCGTTCAGTTGAGTCTCAGTTTTATTTATTTATTTATCACCCCTAAAAATACATCGATTCATTTTGGTTTTGATATTTTTATCAATACAGTTGTACTATTATGAATTCATCTGTGACTTTCTTCCTGGACTCAGTTTTATGTTTTTAAGGGTCATGTTATTGAGGGCAGCTGTGTATAGTTCATTCATTTTCACTTCTGTATAGCATCCCTTCATGTATTGAATCAAACAGACCACAACTTATTTATTCTTCTACCATTGATGGGTGTTGGGTTGTTTCCAGTTTGGAGCCATTAAGAGAAACGCTGCTGAGTTATCTTACATTTGTCTCCTGACACATATGCATAAGGGTGTCTGCAGGTAGAGGTGGAGTTGCTGGGTTATAAAATATGTGAATGTTCAGCTTTACTAGGTCATATTAAATACTACACTGTTTTTCAAAATAGTTGTACCAACTCGTATTCCTACTAGCAGTTAATAGAAGTTCTTATGGCTCCACATCCTTTACAGCACTAATGAGTCTCATGCGTGATCCTCTTCTGTAAAATGTCCAGCCATATATTTTGACCATTTGTTTTGTCAAATGACCCCATAGGGTAATTATTGCTTCACAAGGATGATTATGTATTCTGGAAGCCCTTTGTGGTTAGAATTCGCAAATATCTTCTCTCCATTTATATCATCTCCCTGTTCACTATTTCTTTTTATATCTCAGATACTCGCTCTTGGACCATTTCCTCCTGCCTGAAGTACATTGAAGGAATTTCCTTTAGTGGGAAACTTCTGGCAATAAGTTATCCGTTTTTGTTTGTGTGTTTTATTTGAAATATCTGTATTTTGCCTTTATTTTTAAAAATCATTTGGATGAATTTAGAATTTTTATTGACAATTATTTTCTATCCCCACTGAAGGTATTATTTCACTGTCCCTGGCTCCCATTATTATGGGCAAGAAGTCATCCCTGACACTGCATTGCCATTCTTTTGTAGAGGGTCCATCTTTTCTCCCTGGCTGCTTCTAAGGTCATTTCTTTTTCTTTACTCTGTACTTAGTACAACTGTATCTAAGTATGAGGTATGAGGCAATGCCCTCAATGTCTAGGCATGCTGTTTTTTATTTATCCTCCTCCGGATTTATTGAAAATTAATGTCTTTCAAGAGTTCTGGAAAATTCTCAGCCACTATCATTTAGAATAAAATCCCCCCTACACACCTAATTAAAACTTCTCATTTGTCTTCTCTCTTTTTTCACTTTTGTCCCATTTGTTCTAACTTCTCAAATTCACAACCACGGTAATTCCATTGCATTCACCTTCATTATTTCTCTCTAACTGTATCTATTTGTCAGTTTACCCCATCCATTGAGGTTTTTATTTCAATTATTTTCTTTTCCATTTTTAGAAGTTGTATTTATCGAGATGTTTGTTATATTTTCAAACATATTTTGCATACTTATTTTGCTTTTGGTGCTCAATATATCAAGTATCTGAAGCGCTTATTGATCAGTTTCTACTACCTGAAATCTTTCCCCTGCTGCTTTTCTCAATTATAATACTTGGTTTCCTTGTGTGTTTGGGGATTATTGCCTGGATGCTGCTCATTTTCTTTGGACATTTATCATTGGAAATTCTGAGAGGCAGAGAATTTCTCCAAAATGTATTTTCCTTTATTCAGTTGGTCATGTGATGTAATTCCAACCTGAGAACACTTTAAATTTTCAGAGTTAGGGATTTGAGCCCACATCTGTGGTATTAATTTGCAAATGCAAGTAAGAGTCAGTTTGCGCCAGACCAAAGTGTTTATCTGGGGTGAGACAGACTTTTTTTATATCTCTTCTGTGTTCCCCCAAAATATGTATATTCCTTTGGGATCGCAGCTTTATTTGAGAATCCCTTGTTAGGTACTCTACTTTGGCAAGCCCTGAAGTTAAACTCCTGTCTCCTGTCCTCATACAATCTCCAAGGACGAAGCCCAAGGCTCTGGCACTTGGCAGAAATTTCTATTGTAAAAAAAATCTTTGGGTATTCACTTACCTCCCAGGGTTCTTGGTTTCAATGTGTTTGGAGCTCAGGAAATGTCTTACTTCCATGTCAGCTCACAAGTGCATTTTAAAAGATTTTTAAAATATACTTTATCCAGCATTTCAGTTGCTTTGGAAGGGAAAATGTTCCAGCTACCTAATTCACTGTATTGCTGGAAACAGAAATGATCAAGCTGGTTTATTTTTAGCCAAGGCTAATTTCCGGATCACTCTGCACCTGTGAACCTGAACCAATTTGCATGAATGTGCCTTCCCTTTCCAGTTAAAAAGAATTTCCAAAGAGGAAAACCAATGGGCTTCAATTTCCAAACTGAAAAGCAAATAGCAAGCTAGCCTACCTGTCCACATCTGACTTTGAACCCATCAAGTCAGATGTACTGATAAGAATAACTAATGCTCATCAGGATAAGGCTTATTTTCATTTGCCAGACACATATTGACTTAATTTTCACAGTAACCCTCTGAAATCATAATCAATAACCTACATTATTATTAGCTCCATTTTATAAATGGGAAACCAAAGAGCTAATAGTTAGGTAATTTGCCCAAACAACCTGGCAGAAGTGGGAGGCAGCTGGGCTCCAGAGCACACATTCTTAACCTTGCTGTTCTGCTACCTTGGTCAGAGGAAAAGCAACTGGTGGAAATCCAGCTGCCTAAGTCTACAGCCCACATTGGATTGTTCAGAGAAAATTATTCCTCTAGCATCTTGCTTCTGTTAGAAGCACCCAGGGAGCATATTTAAAATACATCCTGCATCTTCCAAATAGAGATTCTAATTTAGTTGATCCGGGGAGGGGGCCCCACATCTTTATTTTGTCAGGGCTCCCAGGAATTCTGATGAACCACCTTGATGGAAATCATCCCTCATCACTTTATCAGGATTCAACTTCCCAGAAAAAATGAATATTGGGCAAGAAAGAGAGTGGGTCATTAAATTTGTCACATCTGAATGTCCCTAAAACTGAGCCTCAGTTTCTTCCTGTGTAAAATGAGAACGTTTAGTGCTAATATTCAAGACCCGGGAGTTTCTGAGTGGTCACTGAACAAATCCCATCTCTTTCCCATCAGCACTCTGCACCAGCAGGTCCGGGCTGGGAGCGGGATTACTATGGATTTCCCGGATCCATCACTCCACGCCTGTGAGTATTTGGAGTGAGAGTCACCATGGGATGCTGCCACCTAAGTGATCCTGGGTGGTTTGTTACACAGGCGCCTCACTGAACGCTCCAAGATCTCTCCTTCCTAGTATTTTAGAAAAAAGCAACAAGTGTAGTTGGCGCTGGGGAAGAATGTTTGACAGATAAAGTCCTAAAAAAAAAAAAAAAAATGGAGAGGCCCAGACTGAGAACGCCGTCTACCTCCATGCTCCAAGCACCAAGCACGCACTCCTTTCTTCCAAGGGTGCTGAACCCATCTGGACAGAAAGAAGCTGCTTTTAAGGATTTTGGCTTTGTTGGGCCTACGTATAAGAAATTCTAACACAGGTGTCCCTGGCAACAGAGCACCCGACCGCTCTGGACTGATTCTGCGGGTTCTGACTCCCGTTTGCATCTTTAACTTGGTCCTTCCGTTCAGCACCTCTGGCCTGAGCCCTCTCAGCTGCGCTGGACCTCTCTGCACCGGCACCCGCACACCTGCCCACGGGACTCAGCCTCTCCACGCTCACCGCCACGGGCCTTGCAGGGGGCTTTGGGGGAATGTTCTTCTGTTCCTTCACGATACCCACCAACCATCTGGGGTCAAGGGCAGAACTTTCTCTACAGGCAGTTACGTGCTGAGTTTGCTGAGGCCCCCTGAGCACTTGCGGGCGCGGACTGATAACTCAATCTCATCCACTTCGGGACTCCTCAAGGGACAGCTGCCCACCAGCCCCTGGCCTGACCCACTAACCCTGGCTCTGTCTCTGTGGCTGCCTCAGTGAAGCCCAGGCAGGGCCTCAGTGTCCTGAGGGGTCTTTGTTCTGTTTCCCTCTCAGCAGTGGTTTTTAAACCTCAGAGGTTGCTTAGAAAGGCCTCTGGGCACTCTCCGGAGGAAACATGCAGGGGAGGGGGGACAGAGGACGTGGCTCTGTATCAAATGATCTGGTGGCTCAGTGCACTACGTGGCTCCTGGCAAGAGTCCAGGCCATCTCTGCTGTCATTAGAGTGCTGGGGGCCCTGGGTCTTCCTGAACCATGGGGGCACTTCACACACACTCTCCCCGAAAGTTCCCGCAGGGTAGGTGTTACATTACCACCATGTTATGGATGAAGAAACACGAACTTTGCAAGGTTTAGTGACTTGTCCAATGTCACATGCCTGGTAGCAGAGAATCCAGTTTCACTTCAAATTCCACATTATTTCCATTGTTCCAGGCAACCTCATAAAAAAAAAAAAAACAGCAAGCTTCCTGATGCATTGTTTCTTAACATGACTAATAGAATAACATTTTTAAAAATTAACAAGTGTTATGAGGAAAAAAGGTGAAATTCCTCTCATTATAATTGACGTGGGTATTACAAAGGATAGAACTATATACACTGACCTCTTGAAAACCCAAAGAGGGGGAAAAAATAAATAAAATGAAATAGATAAAATTTGTCTTCCTGCTCCCCCCCTTGCCTCCCCCACCCTTCTGGTGGTTCTTCTTCCTATCACCTCTGCCCCTCTAGCAGGGGGATTCTGGAGCCTGGCTCTTGATCCCCAGGGGAGCATCCCATGCCCTGGCCCAGTCTTTCCTCCCTCAGCCTGCCAGCCAGCCATCAAGAATCATTCTTGCCTGCATCCTGTACATGCACAAAAATTGGAGAATAAGCCATGTGCATAAAGAACTGACCAGGCAGTAGAGGCAGTAACTAGGGCAGAGGAGAACGAAGGACAGAGTTTGAGGGTTAGATGGGAAGAGCAGTAAGCTTGTCTCCAGTCTGGGAAGCATCTTCCATAGGTGGCAGGGCTGTCAGAGAGAATTCAGAACTGGAGTGTCCTCGGAACCCTGTGTACGGTATCACATGGTCCCTTGTCTACTCCACCGTGGGATGGCTGCTCAATCTCTGCACAAGTCAGTGCTAGGTCAAGCAAGCTTTACCGAACTGTCATGGAAGAACAGGATTGTTTCCCTGCACCCCCTTCCGACTGCTAGTGAGCAGGGCAAAGGCCACTAATTAAATCCTGCACCCCAGACAGAGTAGGTCAACCTGTGGTTCCCAGCTCCTGGGGCTGTGGAGATATTTCAGGAGCCTGAGAATTTCAGGAGCCTCCTATTATTAATATTATGAACCACTGTTTTGCAAATGTACGTGGATGCTATTGAGGCAAAAGAGTTTCAGCTGGAAGAGAATGTGAACCACCGCAGGCCCCGTGACAGCTATTCCACCCCTTGATTGTACACCTGCAACAGGCCCGTCTGTCTTCACAGCTCCAACTCCATCTATCCTGATCATTACACACGTAGCTACACACAGCTCACCTGCTCCCGGCAAGGAGGCAATGAAAGGCATGAGTCCTGCAGGTGCCGTGTGCAGGAGCCAAGTCAGATGGCCCCTTGAAAAGCTGCTTTTCAGCATCAAGCCATGATTTGCTGATGATGCACACTCCTCCTGTGTTCCCTCTGCAACCCTTTCCAAGAGTCGTTCCTCCTCATCCTACAAACTTGGGGTAAAGGGGAAGTGTACACACCCCCTAAACACCTAATAAACATGGTGGAAGGTAAACAGAACAGTCTTAAGCTAGCAATAACTAAAATAATAATATCTATTTTGTTTTTTAGAACATGTGAGGGGGAATGAGGCATAACTACTCTATTTTCAGATGCTTTTTCAGCAGAGGGTAGAAAATACACCTGGGAAAGAGGGAGGGACCATGCCCTTACTTCTACAACTGGTCCTATGGCTGTAGCTACCATTTATAACTCCCTTCTTTATCTCTTTTGGGTTCCCTTTGCTTTTTGCCCAATGGGTTACTAACTTTTGTTATCAGGAAATCTTTTGGCTGCAAATGATAAGAATCCAACAGTGACTGGCTCCAACTATAAACTCTAGAAAAGCTAACAGTGGCTTAAATAAATAAGGGTTGGAAATGCCAGGAAGGCTATGTTAATCAGTTTGATGAAAATAGTTCAGATTGTATATGAAACCAGCACATTGTCCCCCTTGAATGCACTGTTGTACACAGCTATGATTTAATAATAAAGACAATAAATAAATAAATAAATAAATAAATAAGGGTTGGGTTTTTCTCATGTAGCAAGAAGTAGAAAGCATTTCCTGGCACTGGTGTAACAGGATGGGCAGGTCTCCGGGTCACATCTCCATTCTGCTCCTGCCCTTTGCCTCATGATAACAAGTTTGACCACCACGGGCATCCTGACCACCTTCAAGGCAGGGAGCCCACAGAGAGCTTGACAAGGGCTGCAGCTGGACTTTTTATCAGCAAAGGCAAAGCTTTCCTAGGCGCTCCCAGCAGCCTGCTCCTCTGTCTTCCCAACCCAAACTGGGTCATACCGCCATTTCTGGCTGTGAAATCAAATATCTAGCAAAGAGAGAGGGGAATGTCATGCCAGCTTAAACCAAATGCGATTCTTTAACTGGGTCATGCAGATAACCTTCTCCTAAATCAAATAAGCAAGCAGGAGTAAGGCAATAATGGGGAAATGGCATACCTGCCCACGTGGTCACAGATTTCTGCCAACTTTTAGAGTCCCCTGCACCCTATTTCACAGTCACACCTTTCCTTGATAATCAACCTCAAACTCCTTTGCTGCTACCCTACATCCCTAGCATTTATCAAATTGCCAGCGGTGGCCCTAGTCCCAAAGGATTTTTATTGCTTAGTGGACATGTTTCTCCACTGGGTAGTGAAACTTCCAGACCAGCAGACGAGCATCCCCAACCTCCACCCAGAGATTCCTGGATCTTTTGCTTCTGGCTGTGGAAAGAGATGGTGCCGTATAAAAGAACGTAAAATTACTGATGAATTTCTGGTTGCTTTTTCTCATTATGTCTTTTCTCACCCAATTGTTACCAAATCAAGAGTTGTATGATTCTCTGTGAAATGGTTCTGACTCTCAAAAGGGCTCCTTACGTTTAAAGGAGCTGGGATCTCCGCTGGTCCAATGGGAAGATCTCCAAGAGTTAGGAGACTTCCGTGCTAAGTTGAACTCGGCAACCAGCCACGTGACCTTGGAGAACCCGTCTCCCCTTGATGGACCTCAGTTTTGTGCTCTGTAAGATGGGCAGGTAATCCAGAGAGATGAGAAGATCCCTTCCAGCTTTACATTTTTTACTAACTTATTGGGAACTTGCAACTCTAAAATCCCATGATCCTATTACTTGCAGGGTTGAGCCTTTTTGTTCTTCTAGTTTGGCTTCATTTCACACAGTAAAGATAGACATCTTCTCATTTCCCCTGAAGAGAATGGGCTTTCTCTCTAGGTTAATTATCTAGAATATTGCAATAGTATGTAAGAAGATGCCCAGTGGTCAATGGTCATACTGTATTATTCACAACTTCCTTCTTCAAAAAATAAGAAAAAAGGAAGACTCAATGCAAAAAATCATAAATTCCTCCAAAGTAAAATAAAACAAATTGAAGCTGTCTGGATATCACTGGGGCCTTTCACCTTCTAGGCTAATTGGCAATGCATCAAAAGTATCACAAGTTTCTAACAGAATTCATTAATGCCAAAGTTCATTTATTCCAACAAGGTGCAAAAATGATGGTGTATCATGGAAAACAGACATCTTCATTTAAAAAATAAATATTAAAACTGTTTAAAGACTTTTTCCCCATTAATTGTTAAGTACTTCAAGCCTCTCTGAACTACAGAGAACTCTGAACTGGGAATCAGTTGTCAAAAACTGTTGTGATATTAACCAAGTCCTTTTATATTCTTCAGCTTTAAGAGACAGAGGATAATAATTAACACTCAGGGCTTTGGTGAGAATAAAATCACACCACAAGTATCACGATAATATATACTCAGGTTTTTATAAACTATAAAATAAAATTAAAAATTCATGGCCTAAATTGGAAATGATGAAAAAAGAATCCATGTATAAAATATATGATTTGAGATTAGTAATTGTGTTTAACATTCAAAAGATCCTGTATATCTGAGAACTTTTAAGATATGTTTGCCAAAATCCCAAGGAGCTGAATGTGTGTAGATACACACACACACATAAGTACTCTCCTTTGGTAGGATTTTAGAAATTTGTTCTCATTTCTTTGGGGAGATATATATATATATATATATATATATATATATATATATATTTTTTTTTTTTTTTTTTTTTTTTTGCAGTTTTTGGCCGGGACTGGGTTTGAACCCGCCACCTCCGGCATATGGGGCCAGCGCCCTACTCCTTTGAGCCACAGTATATTTAAGTATTTTTTAAAACTTAACTGTGGTTATTATTTTGCAGGTATATACATATCAGATTGTATACTTAAAATATATGCAGTTTATATATGTGTGTACATACGTCAATTATACCTTAATAAAGCTGAAAAAAGATTTGCTCTAAAATATCACTTAATATTGAGGATTGTATCCAGGTTAACCCACTCTTCTGGCTCCCTTCTCCTGAATTTTCCTTTGCTAAAGTGGCTGAATATTTATACAAATAGTGATCTCTCAGAATGATGGGGTTCAGGATATGCTACCCAAAATATGGCACCTTAGCGGACTGTTTTAAGCTGAAGGAATTTGAAAAATAGCACGTGTAGGAAGGACAATCTGACTTTCCCCTGAAGCAGGTCATAAGACTATCACAGGAGAAGTGCCCTCCCGATACCCAGAAGGAAGGAGGATGCTTATCTTAGACCACAGAGGGACACAGAGAGGAGCCTAAACAAATTGGGAACTTTGCTCCATTTTTTGCAAGAGGCAGCTCAGAATTTTGAGGTCAAAACATGTCTTGTCACCATATGTTCCAAGCCCATAGTCAGATGGACTCTGTGAGTTGTCTAAAAAACAATAGACACTAAGAAAAAGAGGGGAAAAAAGAAAAGAAAAAAGATCCAGGAAATGATCTCACACTTCCCAGCCAACTCCATCTTCCTGTAATTATACAAAGAACAGGCCAAACCACTCTGAAGTTTGAGCAAGAAATTCCTGTCCTCTCTGGGGCAAAGAGCAAGGGTTGCAGCTTTCCGTCATTAACCAGAGCAAACCAAACCACATTGAACAGTATAATGAAGCAACACACAAGGACAAGCTTGAAGCATGTGGCCTCTTAAATCCGGTCAGAGGTAGCAAATATAGAAAATGGAAACAACACGCTTCACTAATAGCTGGTTCCCTTTCATAATTATTTGCATGAGAATATAAGCAGTGATAAAGGTCTTTATCTCACCCAAGGCACCTCATCTCACTCTTCGCATCGCCAGCGTTATTGTCAGCAGAAAGTGAAACTTTCTCTATTCATTTAATGAACATCAGTGGCTACTACGCGTATTTGCCAGGAACTCTGCTAGTAGCCCAGGTGGAAAGCCACCCTGAGAAAGACATGATGTTAGTTCTCAGGAGCCCACAGATCAGGAGACGGACATGCAAACAAGTATTTATAATGCACTCCAGGGTAAGCTGTAATAGACTCCGTGCAAGGTGCATAGGAACCCAGAGCAAGGAGTAATTTGTCAGGCTGCCAGGTTAGGAAAGACATCATGGAGAGGCAGTGTCCGAAATAACACTGCAGATGGATGGGTCCCCATGAGGCCTATGGTTTATTCCAACTCTGTCTTCAGATTCTGTAAAAGAAGAGAGAGTACAATGGAGCCACACTGAGAGCAGCCCTGGACAGAGCATGCATATTCCTTACAGGCTGAGACCGAGGGTCAGAGCCTCTCTTCCTTCATCAGCCGGCACCCAAGAGAGTGGCCTATTAATATCTGCTGGGTCTTGAAAGGTATTAGACAAAGGTATGAGTCAGATGTTATGTCACAAAATTAAAGAACCAGGCTCCACTGAGAAAATGGTGGATCCTCTCACTATGAATTATGTATTTTCCCAGAAGCCCATGGTTCCCAGCAATTTCCCTGGAAAAATTCCAAAATACACTAATCAACTCTCCCAAATGGCACAGTTTTTGATCATCTTAGCCTGAGCATTCCAGTAAGGAAAACTGGGTATTCCAGTAAGGAAAAGTCCTATTGAAGATTAGGTTGGATTTCTCTAATTGTTTTTTCCCTAAGCTCCTCTCCCGCTGTTTTTTATGGGACGGCTGGAAGCGATAATTTATTTAAAAGTTTTTATAAAAAAGGAACATCTGATATTCCTAAATGAAAGCTTTGGGAAAACCCTGACGACCCTCTGGGAGTATAATGGAGTTACTGAATACTCTTCCCTAAAAATCAGCCTCTTTCATGTCCTACTGTGCGGGAGCTGAACGGAGGTCCGGTCAGGAGAGGGGACGAGGCAGCCTAAAGAGCCCACGATGGGAGAAGGGAAAGTATGACGTCATGAGCTCGCACGCCCCTCCTTCCTGCCCGCCCATCACTGAAGGGAGGGGCTTCTCCCGGACCCTCAGGGATGTGTCTGTCTTCTTGCTGAGCATCTGTCAACCCGGGAACTGCAGGGGAGGAATCAGAACCCAGAGGTGAAGCACAAGACTCTCCAAGGAGCTTACACTTTGCAGACATGGACAGACGGTCTTGACTTACAATGGTTTGACTTAATGATTTTTCAACTTTAAGATGGCGCAAAAGTGAGAGGCATCCAGTAGCAACCTTACTCGGAGTGCCCCTCCAGCCGCTTTGGTTTTCACTTTTAGTACAGTATTTAATAAATTGCACGAGATATTCAACACTTTACTATAAAGTTAGCTTTGCGTTGGGTGACCGTGCCCAACTATAGGCTGATGTAAGAGTTCTGGGCATGTCCGAAGTAGGTCAGGCCAAGCTAGAATGTTCGGTAGGTTAGGTGGAATAATGCATTTTGACTTATAATGCTTTCAACTTACGACAGGTTGATCTGGATGTAACACCATCGTAAACTGAAGAGCATCTGTCCATTGAGTTTATTTTGTTTAACCCCGAATAAAGCATGAGGGCAAGAGCTGAGCCTCTTGGTTAGAGTCTGGCACCCGATGTGCAGGGAGCACAAGTGAATTCTGTGGCTGAACGCAGACAGCCAGGTCTGGGGCACGGAGAGCCATGGAGGAACGAGGTGTCTGGGACATTCCTCTTAACCAACAAGCTCCTGGGGCGCTCTCTTCCTCCGGCATGCGCCCCCACGTCGCGGGGCGGCTCTCAGCGCGACAGGGCACTAGGGTATTTGCTATGTCTCGCAGAGGGCAGGGAGCCTAAGGGGAGAGAAATTGCTGATGGAGAGCTTCACAGCCTAAAAGCATTCAGCAGGAGGTCAGGACACACGGGCTCTGGTCCCAGTTTGTCACTCACAGAGCCATCAGCCTATCACCAGCAGTGAAGGACTCAGCCTCTTGCCTCAGTTTCCTCACCTATAACGTCAGTGGGTCATTTCCTCCTCAGCTTCCCCAGGACCTGGGTGAACTGTCCTCCAGGGGCCTCCCTTGGCCCCCCATGAGGCCATCACAGGAACCTGGGGTGACTAGTGTGCCATCCCAGGAAGCCACCCCAGAGAAGGAAGTGAACGCCCTGCCTGGGAGAAAGGGGTGTTCCTCTCGTGACCATCCCTGAAACTGCCGGACACAAGACAAGGCTGAGGCCTAACTGAGGATTCGGCTGGTAGAGAAACAACCAGCCCTTTTTGGACTCAGCTCATCACTTACACAGAGTGAAAGGAAGCGCAGCCAAAGCACCAGCTCCTTGTAGCCTTTCCATGAGGTGACACCAAGCAAAAGGGGGCCAGAGTCCTGAAACGCAGACAATGGGACGCCTCCTGCGGAGGACCCAGCATCCTCTGCAGCTGAGCAGCGGCACTCTGCAGGGTGAGGTAGAGAGACTGGTGCCCCATCAGAACTGGGAGCGGATGAGCTGCTGTCTCGGGTCAGCCTCGTGACGCGCAGTAGCTTGAGAAATGCCCTTGTAGCAACGGCCAAGAGCCCCATCACAAAATGAGCTTCCTGCTCTTATGAGATGACCTTTTTCAGAATTATTGGCATAAAGCAGGTGCAACATACAAAATTTAGAAAATTAAAATAAATGTCAAACTCAGAGACATAACATTGAGGCAAGGAATCCAGACATAAAAAAGAGTACAAACGTTTTTTCCTGAGACAGGATCTCACTTGTGGCCCAGGCTGAAGTGCAGCGGCATGATCACAGCTCATCCCAACCTCCAACTCCCAGGTTAAAGGCAATCCTCCTGCCTCAGCCTACGGAGTGGCTGGGCCTATAGGCATGCACCACAAGAGTCAGCTAATATTTTTTTTAGAGACATGGTCTCACTATGTTGCCCAGGCTTCTTCAAACTTCTGGCCTCAACTGATCCTCCCACCTCAGCTGCCCAAAGTGCTGGAATTACAGGCATGAGCCACCACACCCAGACAGAACAGTATGTATGAGTCCATTCTTATGAGGTTCTAGAACAGGAACACCACCTAAGGAGAAAAAATGAAAACAGAGCTTGCCACTTACAGGGAGGGTAGGAACTTGAAAGAGTCACAGGGAACTTGCTGGGGAGATGGAGATGCTCCCTTAAAATCCATAAAGACAACAATAACCATCACCAAACTCACACGAACCAAAGATCATCTCACCAGCATGCTTTCATTATCATGTAGCCTTTTCATTCTCACAACATTTACAAAGTTGAGATCATACTGAATGTACAATTTAGTTTCTTACTTAATTTTTAAGTTTATATTAAAATTTTTTCCCATATCATTAAGCAAACATCTTAGTCAGCATCATTCTCAGGTAGCTGCCGGGCTCCCCATTGTTTGGGTATATTCTAATTCAGGGGTTCTCAACCTTCCTAATGCCGCAGCCCTTTAATACAGTTCCTCTGGGTCGCGACCCACAGGTTGAGAATGGCTGCTCTAATTCATGTTGGGCGTCGGGGTTGCTTTGGTAGAATAATAAATAATGCTGTGGTTAACATCTGTGCCCTTACATCTTTGTCTGCATTTCTGATTATTTCTCTAGAAGATTCCTGGAAGAGGAATTACTGGGTAAAGAGTCTGAATATTTTAAGGCTTTCCTGAGCTTCCTCCTGTTGACAGCATGGATGCTGTTTTTTTCTCCCTGCTCTCACCTCCCTCACCAACTTGGGGTAGTGTCCTACTATTAATATTGCATGATGCAAGAGTGAAAATGGTATTTTGTTGTTGAAATTTACATTTCTGTAATTTCTGGTAAAGCTGGGCCTTTCCCCATCTGTCGTAAGCCATTTTTATTTATTTCCTTATCTGTGAACTATCCATTCGTGCTCCCCACCCACTTTTCTATGTTGAAGTTTTTGTGTTTTTATCAAAATAGAAACTCTTTAAAGACTGAGTCTATTAACTCCTTCTCTGCCACATTGGTGATATGTATCTCTAGTTGACTTTTAATTTGCAGGGTTTTTACCATCTCACCATCTAGACCGAATGGTTTCCTTTGCTTTTCTTGTCAATGCTCCCATACCTAGAAGCTCAGGGTGGGATATCCTAGGTGTGACAAACTGCATGAGCTGTGGTGTGGGACCTGGAGAGAGATGACAAGGCTAAGAAAGAGGGGTCAGGGGATAGCCTCTGTTGGGGAGTAGGAAAGAGAGAGGGGCCTGCACAGGCAGAGCTATCCCTATCCCAGGCTGGGAAGGGTGGGACCTATTCAGTGCACAGCCCTTGAGCACTTGAGATGTTCCTGCTCAGCTGAGATGTGATCCAGATTCCGAAACTTAATACGGTAAAAAGGAATATCAAATAATTTTTATATTGATTGCATGTTAAAATGATAGCACTTTGGCTACATTGAGTTAAATAGTTAAATATAATATTAAAGTTAATTTCGCCTGTTTCTTTTTACCTTTCTAATGTGGCTACTCAAACATTTAAAATTATGTGTGTGGCTCACATCCTGTTTTTCTTGGGCAGCTCTGGAATAAAGTCAGAGAACAGCCTTCGAGGGCAGACCCTGCTGTTTACCAGCTGAGGACCTTGGCTGTGGGATTTGTATACTCAGGCAGACATTGCACTGGGTGCTTTGATCTGTGTTTCTTCATGAGATAACTCACAATCATCCTGTGAGTCAGCTCACGTAATCCCCACTGTAGAGACAAAGGAACTGAGGCTGAGACCTCAAATGATGTGAACAAAATCACATTGCTAGCAAGTAGCAGAACCAGGTCTCGTGCTATTTCTGGCCCATGAAACATCCAGAAGTCACTTAATCTCCCTGAGCCTCAGTTTCCTCATATTTAAAATGCGGTGTTCCACATTTTAATGGGGAAGCAAACTCTGATGTGGAAATTAGCATGTGAGAAGTGGATCAACACTTGTAGAGAAAGAGAGGGAAGCAGGGCTGGGCAGAGGGAGAGCTGGGCTGCCAGGCAGGCAACATGGCTTCAGCTAACCCCATGGGGAGCTCTGGAGCTAGGATGGCTCTTCAAAGTGGCCCAGATCAGTGGGGAGAACCAGGCCTTATGTGCCTACATCAGTCATTAGAGGTAGCTTCCCTGGGGGAGGGACAAGACCTGGATTGAGGTGTCGCACCCCAGCCAAGAAAGGAATAACCATTGACAGTTGTCAGAGAGCAGACTTCGGTCACTCCTGGAGAAAGACCTGGGCACATGGGATAACATCTATCACAACGGACACCAATGACAACAGCAATGATAATAAAGAGCTACATTACAGGGCTGTGTAAGGATCAAATGAGAAGATATCCTGAGGGAATGGATAATGAGGAATACACATTATATACACGAGGTCAGACGTTTAAATTCATGAACTCATCCTAGAAAAAGTGCTTTGAAAGGTAGACCAGGCACTGGTGTTGGTGCTTAACGTCCCAAGGGGAGTATTTCAATGGTGACCATAGTGATATTCAACAATGAGGCACACAGCACTTTTCCTAGGTTGAGTTTGTGAACTTAATTGTCAGACCTCATATATACAGTAGATAAGGAGATATCTATGTCCTCAATGCAATGATCAAATGAAGATATATAAGTCACCTATCAAAATATTTTTATTAGGGCAGCACCTGTGGCTCAGTGAGTAGGGCGCTGGACCCATATGCCAGAGGTGGTGGGTTCAAACCCAGCCCTAGGCCAAAAACTGTAAAATAAATAAAATGATAAAATATTTTTATTGTTTTAATTCTAATAGTGAGTTACTACATCCTTCATGTATAACAGTGAGCTTCCAGGTGTTTTTAAGAAAGGTAACACCGGCTCAGCGCCTGTGGCTCAATGGGCTAAGGCACCAGCCATGTACACCTGAGCTGGCGGGTTCGAATCCAGCCCAGGCCCGCCAAACAACAATGATGGTTGCAACCAAAAAAAAAAAAATGGCTGGGCGTTGTGGCGGGCGCCTGTAGTCCCAGCTACTTGGGAGGCAGAGGCAAGAGAATCACTTGAGCCCAGGAATTGGAGGTTGCTGTGAGCTGTGATGCCACAGCACTCTATCCAGGGTGACAGCTTGAGGCTCTGTCTCAAAAAAAAAAAAAAGAAAGGTAACACCATAGACAGAAGGGAACACTTTTACACTGCTGGTAGGACTGCAAACTAATACAACCTGTTTGGAAGGAAGTATAGAGAATCCTCAAAGAACACAAACTAGACCTCCCATTTGATCCTGCAACCCCATTATTAGGCATCTACCCACAAGAAAAAAAAATCCTTTTTTCATGAGGACATTTGCACTAGACTGTTTATCGCAGCTCAATTTGTAATTGCCAAAATGTGGAAACAACCTAAATGCCCATCAATCCAGGAAACGATTAACAAGCTGTGTTATATGTACACCATGGAATACTATGCAGCCATTAAAAAGATGGAGACTTTACATCTTTGTACGAACCTGGATGGAAGTGGAACACATTCTTCTTAGTAAAGCATCACAAGAATGGAGAAGCAAGAATCCAATGTACTCAATTATAATATGAAGGCAGTAGATGAGCTAATACAAGGTGGTGAGTAGGGGAAGGATGGAGCAGTAGAGAGGAAGAAAAGGGGGATGGGGGTTATGATGTTTGACACGCCTCTTGGAGGTGGGACCCAATTATAAGAGGGATTTCCCCTAACAAATGCAATCAGTGTAACCTAATTCTTTGCACCCTCAATGAATCCCAAACAATAAAAAAGAAAAAAGAAAGGCAACACCACAGTGATATTGATGTGCAAAGCATAAGCTGATATCTGTTTATAAGATAGTTTCTAATTTAGAGATACAACATAAAGAGACTTTGTGGTGGATAGGTTCATGCTTGAGATCACAGAAACCCAGATCTCAATCATGGAAATGAACAGAGAGAAATGATGTAGAAGCTGTTTCAAGGATAGAATTAAGAAATTGATAATTATACAGGGGGAACTGGTTTGAACCCTGAAATGCAAACTTGGGTAGCAGGAAGTTAAAAGTGAGATGGATGGGTGGCGCCTGTGGCTCAAAGGCCCCATATGCCAGAGGTGGCAGGTTCAAACCCAGCTCTGGCAAAAAAAAAAAAAAAAAACTGCAAAAGAAGTGTCATCGAATGCAGGGAAATTGCAAGAAGGAGAAGATTTTTCAAAAGGGTAACAAAGCATATTATGAGCAGTTGAAAAGGAAGTCTCACTGGTGTCTCAAAATGTGAGAGCGGAAGCAGTGGACATAGGTAAACATGCCCTAAAAATAAAAAGTATCTTCTCACCAAATTGGCTGCTAAAAACCAGTGCTCAAAGCAGCCATAAAACACTATCCTAGAGGTAGTCTTACTCAGTTATACTTGACCCTTAAACAACATGACTTTGAACTGTGTGGTTCCACTTATATGTGGATTTGCTTCTGCCTCTACCACCCCTAAGCCAGCAGGACCAACCCCTCTTCCTCCTTCCCTTCAGCCTACTCAGTAAGAAGATGACGAAAGGCGGGGCATGGTGAGAAACTCAGGTAGGAGGATTGCTTGAGTTCAGGAGCTCAGGAGTTTGAGACCAACCTGAGCAAGAGTGAGACCCAATCTTTACTAAAAACAGAAAAGTTACCTGGGCATTGTGATGGGCACCTGTAGTGGGCACAGGCAGTCAGTTCCAGCTACTTGGGAGGCCAAGGCAGGATGATCACTTGAATCCAGTGTTGTGAGGTTATTGTGAGCTATGATGCCATGGGACTCTAGCCCAGGTGACAGAGCCAGACTCCATTTCAGAACAACAAAAAAAAAAATGGCAAGGTTGAGGACCTTCATTATGACCCACTTCCACATAATGAATAGTAACTGTATTTTCTCTTCCTTGTGATTTTCTAAGTAACATTATCCCTTCTGTAGCTTACTTCATGGTAAGAATACAGTAGATAATACATATAACATACAAAATATGTGTTACTCAACTATTTACGTTATCGGTATGGCATCCAGGCTAGGTTATTAGTAATTAAGGTTTTGGGAAGTCAAAAATTACATGCACATTTTAAAGGTCATCTGTAATTTATAGCTTACCTTTTTCCCTGAAAGAATTTAGATTGACTCACAAAAATGTGTAAAATATATCAACAGAACATAAATCCATAGGCAAAAACGATGAGACAAAGGCAAAGTGAGAACGGGGACACTAACAGACCAGGAGGGAGGCCGCTACAGAATGCATGCCCGGAGTCTCTGTGCCCTTGCTAAGAGTTGGCGTAGACCTTCAATGCCTCAGGGAGAAAAAGATGTGAAAGAACTTGGTCATTCAGAGAAAGATCATGGAGGGAGTGGGGTGGGTGTGGAAGGAGTTAGAGGATACAGAGAAAGGAGGAAGTCTCAGACTTTTACTAAAGCTGAGTCACCTTCAGATGAGGTGGACTCAGCATGTGAAAAACAAGAGCTTCCCCTCTGGATGGTGAGGTATTTAGTTAGCTAATGAAAAGTACACAATCGACAGTATCTGACATTGATACAGAGCTGGAGGACAAGTTGCACACTGAAACATACGCTCTGTCCGGGCACCATGGCGCATACCTGCAATGCTAGCACTTCGGGAGGTCAAAGCAGGAGGATCAGTTGAGCCCAGGAATTTAAGACCTACCTGGGCAGCATAGTGAGACTCCTTCTCTACAAAAAGTAGAAAAATTAGCCAGGTACAGTGGCACATGTCGATAATCCCAGCTACTTGGGAAGCTGAGGCAGGAGGATTGCTTGAGCTCAGGAATTTGAGGTTGCTGTGAGCTGTGACGACACCACTGGACTCTATCTCAGGCAATAGAGCAAGACTGCCTAGAAATTTAAAAAAAAAGAAGAAAGAAGAAGGGAAAGAAGGAAGGAAGGAAGGAAAGGGAGAGAGAGAAAAGGAGAAGGAAAGAAGTAAAGATGAAAGGAGAGAAAGAAAAGGAGAGATGGAAGGAAGGGAGGGAGGGAGGAAGGAAAAAGATAGAAGTAAACCTGCACTTTTGCCAATGACAATAAGCTCTCTAGGCACCAATTTGCCAAGACTGCCAAAGTGAAAAGCGAGAAGACTACTGTAGCCAGTACATATGGCCACCAGGTGGACCGAAAGCTATTGGTTAAAACATAGATTGTACCATGAAACTAAGCTTCTTGTCTTCACTTAGATGTTCAGGTTCGAGTAATGGCACAGCAGGTAATTTAGACCAACCTCCCAATAAAGATAATTTAATAGAGTACAATGTTCAGGGCAGCACCTGTGGCTCAAAGGAGTAGGGTGCCGGCCCCATATACCAGAGGTGGCAGGTTCAAACCTGGCCCTGACCAAAAACTGCAAAAAAAAAAAAAAAAGAGTATAAAGTTCATCCTTAATGTGGAGGACAAAACAATTGTCTATGCTGAAAATCAATAATGAAACCTACAAACGCTACTACACTGAATAAGTGAGTGTAGTACGATTGTAGGATACAAGATCAATATACAAAACCAACTGCATTGCTACACACTAGCCATAATGAGAAATCGCAATTTTTTAAAAAGTGCCATTTCAACAGCATCAAAAAATGAAATACTTAGAAAGAAGTCTGAAAAATGATGTGAAAGACCCATATACTAAAAGATAGAAAATATTGCTAAGTGAAATTTGAAATAAAATCTGAATACTTGGAGAGCTATATCGTGTTCATGAGTCAGAGGCTTAATATTGTTAAGACTTCAATTCTCCCCAAATTGCTTTAGATTCGAAGCAATCTCAACAAAATCCCAGATGGCACTTTTGAAGAAATTAGCAAGTTGATTCTGAAGAATCTAGAATAACTAAACCAAATCTGACAAAGAAGAACAAAGTTAAAGGACTAACACTGCCTGATTTCAAAGAAAACTTTAAGGAACGATGGATACGTGCATTATCGTCATGGTTTCAGGGATGTATGAATATGTCAAAACTCGGCAAGTTGCACACTTTAAATACGTGCAATTTCTTGAATGACAATTATACCTCCATGATGCTCTTTAAAAATATTTTTTAAGACACTGAAGGAAAAAAAAAAAAGGCGAAAACACTGCCTCGGTCCCAGATCATCCCTAAATGTGCAGGCTCCGTTTCCAAAAAATTGTGCAGACCTCAGGCTGAATTCACATGCGAGAGCTAAGTCTTGGCTCTCAGCTGACCTCTTTCTAAAGTCTTCCAGAACAAGTGGATTTCTTTCCCAGCTACCAAGACAGAGCACCGTTGGGCAGGGACAGGAAGAAGTCCAATGTCCTGTGCCTCTTGTAACTATGACTTCTGAGTTTATTTCAAAGAACACGTGGGGTAGATTTTGTCCACTTACTAGGCTCCTCCTCCTTGCCATTGTCATTTCCCACCACTCATTTGATACATGTTAGCTAAGCGTCTGGGACCTATGAGGCCTTGTAATAGTCCAAATGGGGACACAGGCATGGAAATGATAGGCACGATCAGGTTGCTTTATGACTTTTGAGGGTCCTGGGCACTTTTGCTTTTTTGGTTGCCTTCCTCTATGAAAAAAAGAATGTCTGTTTTATGACTGTGTTGGTACCCGGGCTGGGTTATTATATATCTATTATTGTTACATTCTTTTTTATTCAACTCACTAAAAGAAAAGTTGAAATTTAAACATTTTCCTGGACTCCTGAAAGTATCGTGGCCACAGGGACTAGGCAAGTTGGCCCCAGGCACAGTCCCTTCCCCACAGAGTCTGCTGTCTAGTATAAGAGACAATCTTTGAAAAGACACACTAATAACTAATAAAGTACAAATGTTCTAGAAAAAGAGCCAACAAGAGAAGAATAAATAGAAGAGAGAAGGAACTTAACTAAAAGGCCAAGGGTTTCAGGCTAATGATCAAAAAGAGATGATCAATAATCATAACGCCAAAGATGTAAACTAATGTTGAATTGTGTAGGATGTTGGTCTTTTATCTTAGTATTAGTAAGAAACTACTGAAGTGAATCCGATGCCACAATTATCAGAGTGAAAGGAAAAAACCACAGACTTGTTAAGACTTCAAGGAGAAACTATTTTGCAAGTCATGTATCTAATATGGAGCTGATATCCAGAATATATAGAAAAGTTACAACTCAGCAAGAAGAAAAAAATGAGTTGAACATTGTCAATACACTTGAATAGACATTTCTCCAAAAACATTCAAATATCCAATAAACTAATAAAATATGCTCAATATCACTAATCACTAGGGAAATGAAAATCAAAACCACGATGAGATACCCCTTGGCACCCATAAGGGTAGCTACTACCAAAACCACAGAAAATAACAATTGTGGATGAGGAAGGGTGCAGAGAAACGGATGAGAATGTAAAATGCTACGATTGCTAGGGGAAAGAGTATGGTCATTCCTCAGAAAATTAAAAATTGAATTACTATGTAATTCAGCAATTCTCCTCCTCAAAGGGTTATTTACAAACTCATGTTCATAGCATTATTCATAACAGCCAAAAGGCAGAAGCAACCCAAGTGTCCTACAGATGAATGACTAAAAAATGTAATCTATGGTTATGGTAGAATATTATACAGTCTCAAAAAGGAAGGAAATTCTGACATGTGCCACAATGTGGATGAACCTTGAAGACATTATGGTAAGTGAACTACGACAGTCACAAAAAGAAAAGTGCTACATGATTCCATGCATACGAAGCATTATAATATTTCAAAGGAGTCAAATTCATAGAGACAGAAAGTAGAATGGTGGTTGACAGAGGCTTGAGGGAAAAAAGAATGGGGAGTTGTTATATAGTGCGTAAAGAAATTGATTGCATGGGGTGAATATATATAACACTACTAACTTGTATACTTAAAAATTATTAACATGGTAAATGTTATGTGAAATAAATAAATAAAGCCGTTAAAGTTGAGCAGTGGGGATGGTATAATGTAATTAGTACATTTTTGAAAGCTTTCTCTGATTTGTGTGGAAAGCATGAGTGAGAGTGTGCAAGAATGAGTCCAGTGATATCTCCTGAGAAGATACTGCAGAAGTTCAGTTAAGGGTGACACATCTGGAAAGGAAGTAACTTAAAAGATAGAAATGGGTGGATTGCAACAATATTTAGGAGCTAGAATTCATTGAATTTGGTAATTGATGAAGTGTGGAAGTTGAGGAAAAGAAAGATATCAATAGTAACTCAGGGATTTTGATGTGAACAACTAACTGGCTGGTGGTGCCATTTACTGAGCCAGGAAACTAAAGAAGGTGCCCTTTGTGGGGGGTGGAATTCCATTTTGAACATATTGAGTTTGAGGTGCTTATGAGATCCAAGTGTGGAAGTTGGGTTGGCAGCTGAAAACACAGACCTAGACTTAATAAGAGTCTTTGAAGCTGCAGATGTGCCAAAGTACAGATGTTTTAAAGTAAAAGCTATAAATGCAAAGCTGGGGTGGGGGGATTGTTTTGAGAAGAAGCAAGAACCTAGAACTGGAGCCTGAGGAATTCCAGGAGATTTAAAATCAAGAATAGAAAAGGTCAGCACCAATTGTCCCATTTTATAAATGAGAGAAAATTTTTTATTGTTCAGTCATTTGAGTTACTTGTATATTCTGAATATTAATCCCTTCTCAGATGAATGGTTTGCAAATGTTGTTTTCCATTCTATAGGTTATCTCTTCACACTGTTGATTATTTCCTTTGCTGTGCTGAAGCTTTTTTGTTTAATACAATTTCATTTGTCTATTTTTCCTTTGGTTACCTGTACTTTTGAAGTCTTAACCACAAAAATCTTTGCCCAAACCAATATCAATGTTTTCTTCTTAACCATAAAATCTTTGCCCAAACCAATGTCTATGTTTTCTTCTAGTATTTTTATAGTTTCAGGTCTAACAGTTAAGTCTTTAACTCATTTCGAGTTGATTTTTGTGTATGGTGAGAGATAGGAGTCTAGTTTAATTCTTCTGCATATGGATATCCAGTTTTCCCAGCACCATTTATTGAAGAGACTGTCTTTTCCCCCATGTCTGTTCTTGGCCCCTTTATCCAAAATAGGTTGGCCAGACATATGTGGATTTATTTCTGAGTTCTCCATTCTGTTCCATTGGTCTACAGGTCTGCTTTTATGCCAGTGCCATGCTATTTTGGTTATTATAGTTTTGTGGTATATTTTGAAGTCAGAGCATGTGACTTCAGGTCTATTTTTGCTCAGGAGTGGTTTAGCTATTTGAGTTCTTCTGTGGCCTCACGTGAATTTTAGGATTTTTTTCCTATCCTTGTGAAGAATGTCACAGAGATTGCACTAAATCTGTAGATTGCTTTGGATAGTATGATCATTTTAACAATATTTATTCTTCCAATCTATGAACATGGGATCTCATTCCATTTTTCTGTGACCTTTCAATTTCTTTTATCAGTGTTTTGTAGTTCTCCTTGTAGAGATCTGTCACCTCTTTGGTTAAATTTATTCCTAGATATTTCATTTGGTTTTCTGTAGCTATTATAAATGGGATCACTTTATTTTTCAGCTAGTTTTTTATTGTTGTATAGAAATGTTACCAATTTTTATATGTCAGTTTTATATCCCACAAATGTACTCAATTTATTTATTAGCTCTAAGAGTTTTTTGGTGGAGTTTTGGATTTTTCCATATGTTAAGATTTTTCCACATCATCTAAGCATATGAATAGATATTTCTGAAAAGAAGACATAGAAATAGCCAAGAAGTATAGGGAAAAATGCTCAACATTACTAATCATCAGGAAAATGCAAATCAAAACCATAATGAGATATCATCCCACCCCAGTCAGAATGGCTATTATCAAACACCCCCCCCCCAAAAAAAAATGCTGGCAAAGATGCAAAGAAATGGGAACTCTTGTACACTGTTGGTGGGAATGTAAATTAGTACAGCCATTAAGGAAAACAGTATGGAGGCGCCTCAAAAACCTCAAATTAGAAATACCATATGATCTAGCAATCCTACTACCAAGTATTCATCCAAAGGAAAGGACGTAAGTATGTCAAAGAAATACCTGCACCCCCTTATTTATTTATTTGCTGTTAACAAAAGAGAATAGATGGGACTAACTTAAATGTCCATGGACAGATGAATGGGTGAAGAAAATGTGGTATATGAACACAATGGCATACTATTCTGCCATAAAAAGATGGAATCCTATCATTTGCAGCAACGTGGAGAAGCCTGGAGAACATTATGCGAAGCTAAATAAGTCAGGCACAGAAATATAAATACTGAACATTCTCATTCATATGTAGGCACTAAAAATATTGAGCTCATAGAAGTAGAAAGTGGAATTTTTGCGCTTAGAGGACAGGCCGGTCGGTTGGGAGGGAGGGGAGGGGGGGGGAGATACCAGGGAGAGGCAGTTAATGAATATAAAATTATAGCTAGATAGGAGAAATAAGCTCCAGGGTTCTATAGCAATGTGGCATGACTGTATTTAACAATAATAAACTGCATATTTGCAAACAGCTACAAGAGGGAATTTGAGTGTTCCAATCACAAAGGAATGATAAATGTTTGAGGTGCTATATATGCTAATTGTCCTGATTTGATCCCTACACACTATACATGTATTGGAATACTCTGTACCCAATAAATATATACAGTTCTTACATGTCCATTAATTTATTTAATTTTCTAATTATTAATTTGATTAATTTTGTTTTTAAAAACAAGAAAATGGACGCTCTGGGAGATTAAGCAACTTTCCCAAGATCTCACAAGTTGGTAAAAGGCGTGGCCAGTATTTGGACCTGGAAATCTACCTTCAACCACTATCCTCCTGCCAAGAAAAAAAAGCAGGAGAGGCCCCAGGGGAAATGTAGCGTGAGCCTGGTCAGCAGCTGCCTCCTAGGGCAAGTTCATGCCTCTTATGGTGACAGTGATGCAGCGTCTTTATCTGCAGAACAGAGAACATGGGAAGTGCTTTCCTAGGGCACAGAGCTGTGATGAAGACCAGGCGAATCACAGACACAGACATCAGTCAACTGTGAAAGATTGTCTGGGGGGGCTACAGTGTCAGTAAATGAGGGGAAGATCCTCCCCATGCTTGACCTACAGTGTCCTAAAAACCGAAGGTCATAATCTTCCCACCAATTTAGACAAACACCCAGTTAATCGATTCCACCTCAGACCCACTTCCTGGTGTTTACCTTTCCATGGGAACATCACACAAACCTAGTTCCCAGTCCCTGCCAGACCTGTTCTCCCCCACGTGGGGCCCCCAGATCCTTGCCTGCAGGCCAGCTCCTTCTCAGTTGGACTGGCCCTGACCCAATACCTGTTGCGGGGAAATTGAAACCTCCTCCTGTTCCAACACTTTGGAACTGGAAACTGCCTTGTTTTGGGCAGAACCCCACCTCATTGCCAGGACTGGAATCTGGCCAGAGGCAAAAGCCTACAACCTGATGCTGCAGCCTAGCCTGTGCTTTGGACGAACCTCCACCCTTGAGAATTACAGGCCACTGGAGCCCTATTTGCAGTCTGAGGCCGACCACCTGCTTGGGTCGCTCCCTTTTCTGGGAATCACAAGCCTAGTGGCTATCGTGTGCTGCCCCAAATTCTTCATCCTCTAGCAGCCTCAGCTGGGCTTCCCCACATCCTATACAACACCTCATCACCCACTAGCTCCTGCCCCCTCCATGGCCTTATTGTCCCACCCTCTAGTACCTCTTTGTCAAGATGTCACACTGATGTCAGTTCTCTTCTCTGACACACTGTCCTTTACCAATCTCATCCACTTCTGGGGACTTAAATAGCAGCCCCAAGAGGAAGAGGCCCACAGATATTGAGGCTCAGCCCCAAGAAGGGCAGCCTCTCCCCACAGCTGCTGAGGAAAGGCTGTGAGTCTGGGAATCCTCTCAGCCCCGGGCACATTGCCAGGCACAGATGGGTTCGGAGTCTTTGCTGGATGAATGAGTGAGTGGACAAACAAATGAGCTGGTGCTTCCCTCTCTGGGTCCTGCTGCATTTTCTAAGGCTGTTCTCCCTCCTGTGTGGGTATACACAAGTCCCAGAGAGGAAGTGACTAATTAAAGCCAACCAAGTCCACAGAGGAAACATTAGGTTTCCTGTGAGGTCTGCCTGGGAACACATTGCAAGGTGTTTCCTCCCAGAACTCACTGAGTCCCTTCAGGAGGTCAAGAGAGGACAGAATGGGCACCCAGGCTTTGAAACAGCTCCCAGCTCCTGCTGCCCGCCTGAGAGACCTTTTGTTTCCCACCTACCCACACTATTGACTAGGTTGATTGACAGACACCCATTGAGCAAGACTTGACTTTTATTATCTTAATTTAGTCCTTTGAGATTCTTTCTGACCTGGGTATTATTATTTTCTCCATTTTACAGATAAGGAAATTGTGGAACTGTTTGGGTTTTTTTACTTTTTACCGAAATGCAATTACTCCGTCTTTGGAATAGCAGCATTTGCCCACATGCTCAGCTCTGCAGGAACGTGTGCTTTTCTAGCAATGAACTAGCGAATGGCAGAAGTCGAGGGGCCCCTGGAAGAGGAGGAGCCCCCAGAAGTGAACCAGTAAACCAGTCCCGCCCAGGGGCGGGGAGGAAGGCTGAGCAAGCAGTCTGCAAATCCTCTTCTCCCGGTTTGCTCTGCTCCTACAGTGAAACAGACAAAAGATAGGAAAGCCACCAGACTACACGATTCGGAGTCTCCCTCCTAATTCCCTTTGATGCTATAATTCTGGGACCTACTTCCTGGAGCAAGGAGAAGCAAAGATCCCCGAGGGCAGGAAGTGCGGTGGGTGGTCCCGCCCTGCTGGGCTGGGGGAAGGCCTGAGCTTACAGACTGCAAACCCGGGAACCTGATGCCGCCCTGGGATTGGCTGACTGCAAAGACAAGACGACTCCGCCCTTCGCCAGCCCTGCCTCCCGCCTGCATCCCTGTTTGGCATCTTCTACTGTTCTTCCCGATGACTTCACTTTTCGCTTTTCGCTAAAAATGGGCCTCTGGTGATTTATTCCATCCTGGGTGTTGACAAGCTTAAGAAGTTGTGTGGGGCCTGCTGCCAGGCACTCAGGTGACGAAGCATGACTCACCACTCTGAGGTCAGTGGGGGGAAGTCAGGGAACCAGCCACAATGTCCGCTGCTCCATCCCGAGGCCTCCTGCCCTCTGCTTGAGGCAGCTATACTCCAGAAAACGAAGGAGGCACCCCAGAACCGTGTGACAGAGGCAAGACAGGCAGCCCACAGGTCTGTCACATCTCCAGGCTGATTCTGTTTCACTTCCCACCCCCAGTGCCAAATGCTAAGCTTCCTTTCAGAGAGAGTTCTGAAAGGAAACAGGAAACCAGCCTCCCTGGAATCCCCAGTCACATTTTCACACACACACAAACACAAAGAGCCTAAATCTTCTGATTTTATGGAAAAGAACTGGAGGCCCAGAGAGGTCAAGCCAGTTGACCAAGGTCACAAAGTGAGTTAGTAGAGTTAGGGCTGGAGCTGGGTCTCTGTCTCCCAGCCCTGTGCTCAGTCTGCTCACCATGGTCTCACAAGAATTGAACTTGTGTTTTTGAATGAATGAGACTGACTCTCTCCTCCATGAATGGGAGCAAGGGCTGACCTTTCAGGAGAGAGAACGTTGCTGGAATTTCAGCTTTGCCTTTGTTCCTCTCTCATATAGGCTCTGTATTTGGCAGACTGTCTCCTCTCAGCTGGCAGGGACCCCCAGAGTCCTTGGGGATCAAGGTTAAGAATACCCTCCCCCAGAAATGATACACCTCTCTACAGCAGGTGCAGACCGAGGACGAGCCACAGACCACTTCTTGGCTCAGACCAGAGCTAGTCACCCTTATGAGAGTCCCTGTATTCCAGCTGGCTGCTCGATGACCCCATTTCTCTTTTTCTCTCTATTGACCTTCTAAGTAAACAGTTTGTCAGTTCAGAGGAGACTCAAACTCATGGAATTGCGAAATGAAAAAAGACTACGAAGTTCCTCTAGTCTGAACCTCCTCCTCTCAACCAGCACGCCCCTCTACAGCATCCCTGGAGAGACACTACCCTGAGCCACACGCGGGGACGGATGGAACACTCTTCCTCCCCGGCTGACAGCCCATTCTGTGCCTGGACAGATCTAAGAGAGAGAGATGGTGCCAGGCAGGTGTCAGCCACTCTGATATGCCAGTTTTACCCTTTAGACTGATATGAAGAAAGCGTTTTCCCTTCTTTAGACCACAGCATATGTCTCCACTCATAACTTACAGTGACAAGCCGCAACCAGCAGAACAATTCTCGACCCTCCAAAGACTAAGTATCTATTTGGTGAGCTAGACAGGGCTCTTCCCAAATTTTGTTTTCCCATCCAATTACCATGAGTTTAAAAAAAAAAAGTTTGTTCACATCCCCTAAAAATTTGAGTAAGGAAAAATAATCAATGCCAAATACGTTCATTTGCTTCCTGCTAGCAATTCTGGCAAAAGGCCTGAAAGGCTCTGACCCATCCAAGATGCTCTGCAGTGAGCCTCTTTCTTCCTCTTCCCCTGACCATTAAAGTAGACCAAGATATTTATGAAAAGTTCCTCATTTGCCATTTCATACCTTTTTGGAAACCACATGTGAGTTTCATCTTGTTAAAAAAATCAATGACTTACTATATAGAATGGTGAATGAAACAGGGACAAAGCCCTACTCTCATGAGCTTATGTTCTAGCAGGAAAGACAATGTTCAACCAGCGGTTGAACATTATGATATAACATCAGGAACCCAAATGCACCATGGAGAAAACAGAGTAGGGTGAGGGACAATGGTGACAGAGTTGCTGTTGGTGAGGGAGGACCTGGGAGGGGGTGGGCACGAAGCAGACAGTGGCAGAGTGCAGGGTCCCTCCTTGGAAAACTTGGGGCAGTGCTAAGATGAAAGAACTACAAGGAGGCCCTGATCGATGTGCAAATGGGATAAATTAGAGTTTTAAGTGGCTTTTCATAGATAAATATAATTTTCAAGCCAACTTTTGCCAATAGCTGAGAAAGTTTGACGTGGCATTACCTACACTCGGAAGTCTGTAGTCTTCCTATCCTGGTTTCCTGTAGGTGGGGCCATTCAGTGTATGAATAAAGTGGTCAGACAATCTTACCTTTGTGACAGCCCCACGAGGTAGATCCATCACAATGTTACAGGTGAGGAAACCGAGGCTGCAATGAATGAAGTATCTAGCAGTGCTTTTCAACCTTTTTTATCTCACAGCAAACTTGAACCTATAGTTAGAATTCCACAGAGCATACTTAAATTATGGTATCAAAAACAAGAATGGGGTGGCACCTGTGGCTCAAAGGAGTAGGATGCTGGCCCCATATGGCAGAGGCAGTGGGTTCAGCCCCGGCCAAAAACTGCAAAAAATAAAATAAAATAAAAAATATAAAAAGAGAACATACTTACTGTGCTTTGACCTTCTTTCAAAAATAATTTAATTAATCGATCTTTCAAAATTTTCACAGTACACCTAAGATCCTCTCATGGCACACCAGTGTCATGGCACACAGGTTGGAAATCACTGGTCTAGGTTGTGGCAGAACCGAAACCAGTAGATTCTGGTTACTCTGATGGGTTCCTCAATATGCAGACATTCACTGAAGCATGTAGTATACACCTAAGCTTATAAATTTAACCTCAAATCAGTATTGGAGACCAGTATTTCTGTGGTGGTATGGCAGGGCCGTAGGGGTACAGGCATCTGTGCCCTTGTAAGGTCAATCAGTCTCCCATTTTGTGAAGGCAAGTTTAAAGTCTTTTGTGAGTTAGAAAGGAAAAATCCTGGTGGATTTTCCAGGCTACTCCCTTAAGAGGATTATTACTTAATCCTCCAAACGGTTGGTTAAAGGATTATCACTTAGCATAAGAATAACCTTGGTAAAGTAGTTATCAGTTAAGCCAGTCAAACCTTAGCCGATAAAGATAGTTTTACATAATAAGTGGTTATCAGTTAATCCGATTTATCCATAGACCTGTAAACACCAGGCAGCAAAAGGCCTGGGGTCAGGTTTAAGTCATATGTTTATTGATTAAGTCATAAGATTAAGTCATGTGCTTGCTGATTAAATTATGTGCCTATATAAGCCTTGTTGGAAGAAATAAATTTGCTGCAATGCCTGAGCGAGCTTCAGCCGCTGAATGCCAGAGCGAGCTTTAGTCATCAATCATTCTGTCTGCGGTGCTGCCTCTGCGTCATTGATCAGGGGGGCTGGGTGGCAGCAACACAGGGCACCACTCAGCTCTCCTTCAAGATGATGTGCCTGCCGAGGGCAACAGAATTGACTGCCAACCACAGTTAGTGCCCTTTGGACTCACCTCTCTGTGGCTGTTAAGGCCACAGCTTCCCTGGGTGGCTCCTGGCTAATGACCAAGCATGATGGGGAGTGGGGGTGCAAATGCTGGTTCATTCCTCCTGGACACAGGCTGCCCCGATAAGCAACCTTTGAGTTGAAGGATGCCCTCTGGCCTGGAGTGGACCCGCTGAGAACGCACAGTGGTCTGACGTGCTCTCAGACTCCCCCTGCTCCCCACCCCTTCTCAGGTGGCCAACCTGCACTATGTCCCCAGGCTCTCTCTGCCACCTCCTTCCTGCTGCCTCTCCCTTGTCCCCCAGGAAATCTCTCACATAACCAGTCCTGCCTTGGCATCTGCTTTTCAGGGGACCCAAACGAACAGAATTCTACTCTAAATACTGCTTTACTTCTTTATAAAAGGACTAACTTCTTTCTGCAGTAAATCTTTGGCTTTCAGGACTTGCAATTCCAAAAGAAAAAAAAAATGCTTTTTCACAGTTATCAGCGTCAGACTTTTGGCCTCCTTCATTGCCTATTTAAATGACAGCAAAAAGGACATTTCTGGGATTTGGCTGGTGCTACCTGAGGTGGGGTTTGGGCCTGAGGTTGTAATCTTAGCAGTTTCCAATCTGTTCTCATAGGGCCTTGTCTAAAACAAACACCTCAGGTGCTGTGTTACCTGGCTGTGAATCCCAAGCTTAGCGCTATTATAGAAGCTACCAATGCATATGAGGTCTGACAATTAGGTTTGCAAACTCATCCTAGACAAAGGGGCATATACCTCATTGCTGAATATTACTAGGGTCACCAGATGGCCAAGGGGAGTACTTCAAAGGTGGCCATAGTGATATTCAGCTGTGAGGTATGTAGCACTTTTTCTAGGATGAGTTCCCAAACTTAATTGTCTGTACCTGTATTCAAAAGTATCTAAGTGGTTATAATAAGTTCTTGGGAAGACGTACCAAAGGCAACTGGAGGGATCTGTCCCAACACCATCCAAGAGAAACACAACGTGAGCCACCCGGGTAAACACAGGCACACCACTTTCCATCATGCTTTGTGTTATGATGCTTAGCAGATACCACCCATTTTACAGATTGAAGGTTTGCGGTAATCCTCTATTAAGCGAGTCCATCGGCAGCACTGTACCAAGCACATGTCACATTTTGGTAATTCTCAGAATGTTTCAAATTTTTAATTATTGTTAATATTTCAATACTATTAATATTATATCTGTTATGGTGATCTGTAATGATCTTTGGTTTTATGTTTTAAGGCACCATGAACATAGAAGTCACCTGTGTTTTGACTGTTCTACTAGTTGGTCATTTCCCTGTCTTTCTCCCTCTCCTTGGGCTATCCTATTCCCTGCGACACAACAATATTAAAATTGAACAAATTAATAACCCTGTCATAGCCTCTGAATGTTTAAGTGAACGGAAGAGTTACACGTCTCTCACTTTAAGTCAAAAGCTAGAAATCCTAAGGTTAGGGAGGAAGTTGTGTCAAAAACTGAGACAGGGCAAAATCTAGACTTCTTCCACCAAACCTTTAGCCAAGTTGAGAATGCAAAAGAAAAGTTCTTGGAAGAAATTATAAGTGCTCCTCCAACAGACACGTAAATGACACAAAAGTGAAACAGCCTTATAACTGATATGGAGAATGTTTTAACGATTTGGATAGAAGATCAAACCAGCCACAACATGCCCTTAAACCAAAGACTAATCTAGAGCAAGACCTCCAACGTCAAGGCAAAACCTTTCAGCAGCAAAAAGATTATGACTCGCTGAAGACTCACATGATTATTAGCACTTTTATAAATAAAGTATTTTTTTAATTAAGGCATGTATATTGTATTTTTTAGACATAATCCTATTGCATATGTAATAGACTACAGTATAACCTAAACATAACTTTTAAATGCACCGGGAAACCAAAACTTCATGTGACTCTCTTTTTTTCAATATTTGCTTTATTGCAACCATTGAGAATTGAACCCACATATCTCTGAGGTATGCCGTTTGTGCAAGTGAAAAGAAACAGATACATGTAACTTTAATAATGAATTTCAATGATATCTTATTGAACCCAGGACATCCAAAATATTATTATTTCAACACATACCCATATGTAAGCCTCATTGGCAAAATATCCTACTTTTTCTTCAGACAAGCTACATTTCTTTCAGCTCTGGATAGCCACATTTAACCAGAGGCCACCATATTGAACCATGCAGATCTAGGCACTCCTGAGTTCCAGAAATAAAATTTGGATACAGAATAGCTGACAAGCTATTTCCTGGTGTTCTCCTGAGCTGGCTATGAATCCACACCTATGTCTACCCCATTGCCCGAGAAGACTTTGATTCAGGACTTTCTTCTTCTTTGCTGGAAAATATAAAATATTCATCCTGAAATAAAATATTCCTGGGATTGAGTTTTTAGGCCCATGTCACACCTTAGCTTCCACAGTTATTTTAAATAAATCTTTGTAGCTAAAAAACCAAGCATACAAAAAGATGAGACTATTTTCTTTCCCAAAACACGTCTGATTCTAGAGCTCTAGCAGCCCCCAGTCTTGTGACTCTGATTTCTTCTGTCCTCTGTCCCCTTCCCAAGTAGCACTCTCCTACCCTCCCCTAGCCATTTACACCCCCAGGACAGCCAGTCATGTCCTGACTCCTGTAAGAAAGCACTATGATATGGCGATTCTTTTAACTGAAATTATACATTTAAAACTTACTTCACATGAGGCAAGTATTGTGGAAGTATTTGCCTCTGCATTTGTTCACTTAATTTTTCAGCCTTTTATTATCATCTTCATTTTACAGTTTAAAGCAACTGAGTTTCTGAAAGCTAAGTAACTTGCCCAATGCCACATTGCTAATCACTCTACATTCCTTTAAAAGTTGGCATTGAGAGGCGATATTCTGAACCAATTTACAAGGTTGATGACATTGAAAACTGGCTCAATCTTTTCTGAGATTAACTTGGCACTGTTGAACAGCAATAAAATGGTCCATGCCCTTTTATATAACGGTATTGGAATTTATTCTAAGGAAATAGATAAAAGATACATGCACACAGTCGTACATCAACTTATGCAAAGATGCTTGTGACAGAGAAATACCTATAATGGCAAAAAGAAATATTAAACACCCCAAACTTTTTCACTCATTGAACAAACATTTATTGCGTAACTTCTATGTGCTAAGCATAGTTCTAACACCAAGGAGTCAGCACTAGAAAAAAAAATAAAAGGATAAAGAAGATCCTTGCTTTCATGGAGAAGTTTCATGCACGAATATCTTAGGAATACAAAAGAGAGATGAATACTGAGGGCCACTCACATATCTTAAAATTGTCTAGTTGCTACATCACAAAGGTAAAAAAGAAAGAAGAGAAATTACTTTGAATAGCACATTTTATTTAACCTAATAGATCCCAAATATTATTTCAACATGTTATCAAACATAAGAAGTCAATTAATAAAATATTTTCATTTCTTTTCATTCTCAATCTTCAAAATCCAGTGTATATTTTTACACTTACAGCATATCTCCATTTGAACACCGAATTTTCACCAGAAATACTAGATCTCTGTTTAGAGACTACAAAATGTACTATAAAAAAAGTAGATTTAAGGGGCGGTGCCTGTGGCTCAGTGGGTAAGGCGCCGGCTCCACATACCCAGGGTGGTGGATTCAAACCCAGCCCCAGCCAAACTGCACAACAACAAAAAAAATAGCCAGGCGTTGTGGCGGGCACCTGTAGTCCCAGCCAATCAGGAGGTTGAGGCAAGAGAATCACTTAAGCCCAAGGAATTGGAGGTTGCTGTGAGCTGTGACGTCACTGCACTCTACTGAGGGTTAATAAGTGAAACTCTGTCTCAAAAAAAAGTAGACTTACATAACCAAAGTGTTCTAAACATATTTAAAAGTTTCCCAGTAATTTAATCAATGCCAAAAATAATTCTCTTTGAATATTTGCATCCACATTGGCCAAAATAGTTCATCTTATTAGAAGAATTGATTTGACCTTGGAACAAAAGTGTTTCAAAGCAACTTTTGTCTGAGTTAGATAAATTCACTGACAGTTCAGCTCCAACCGTCCGTGAATTTATCTTAGACAAAAGTGATTGGCAGTCTGTTCCGGGGGTGCAAATGGCTAGGGGAGGGTAGCCTTATGAATTCAAAAGGATATTACATAAACTGGAAAACAATCTTAAACTTATCATTATCAACTAAGTATCCTTCAAGTTTTTCTTGTAGTTTTTGCTGACAAAAAGATGACACTTCAAGACCCCCCCTGGATACAAAAAGCAACAGATGTTCAAGTTCCTCATAGAAAATGGCACAGTGTTTACGTATTACCTACACATATTCCCCCATTCACAATTGACCCTGGCACAATACAGGTTTTGACTGCACAGATCCACTTATATGCATATTTTTTTCAACAAATGCATATCAAAATGCAGTATTAGAAGGATGCAAACCCCACATATATGGAGGTCCGACTTTTAATATCTCCATATTCTTCAGGGTCCATTCTGGGACTTGAGTTTGTGCACATTTTATTGAAAGTGAAAAGTTGTGGAACCAATCCCATGTATATTGATGGACAATTAAACTTTAAATCATCTCCAGATTACTTCTAATGCCTAATATAACATATATGCTGTATAAATTGTTATGCTATATTTTTAAATTTGTATTATATTTTATCGCTGTATCTTTTTTGTTGGGTTATTTTTGCAAATCTTTTACATTCATAGTTGGTTGAATCCATGGATGTGGAGCTCACAATGTGGAAGGCCTACTGTGCTGTCAACAACCGTTATAATGATTTTGTGATTGAGTCATGCTAGGAAAAAATGTGTGAATTGTTATCACTGATTTGGATTATGAAAATTTTCCATTTCATTATAAATTCCTGTGCCTAGCCAGTTAGATCACAAATACACTTTCCCTTTACTTGGGACTTAAAATTTGGCTTGTTCATGCACAGTGTAATATTGGTGATAAAATGTGAATCATGCTGCTGTTTTGTGTGTTTTGTGTCTTTGATTATTGACTATTTAACAAATGCAAGTATTCCTTTCATTTCCAGGAAACTCATAGAGTTTACCTTGGAAAACAGAGTACAGTTTCAGTAGTATGCATTTCACAGTGGAATGAAGTACTTAAGGGAAACTCAGTCTCCGATTGCCAAGTTCCAATAAATCTTGACTTTTTTTTTTTACCAAAGTAAGCCAGATAATAGAGAATCATGATAGAAACTAATATTTTCATATCTAGGGGAAATTCTTTGATAGACACAAAAGATCCAAAAATATTCATGCCTTGAGTTCAACTTCTTCGGGCACAAATAGGCATTTCTTTATTAATTTAGAAGGCATTTGAGAAAAGAAACATCTCTAGATGTTAATTGGGCAGTGTCTTATGTCACGCAGCACATTTAATGCTAAAAAAAGTATTCGCAGTTTTTCAAATCCCAGTCAATTTATCTTTGATATTATTAGAAAGGTCTTATATTCTACTAACAATTGTTTGGTGGCTTAATTAAAGAGTTTTCACTTTTTGCAAAATACCATTTTTCGTCTTTTCCTTTATAATTTTCTAACAAATTTTCATACCTGGAATAGTTTAGTCTACTGCTTGTCTATATAAAAATGATTTTCCTATATGAGCAAGAATCTGAGCCATTTTGTAGCTGGCCCAAAGTCACTCAAATAATGTTAAAAGTTGCTTAAAATTTGTTATTGGTCGTTTAATTCTTATTTCAGGTGTCTTAAATGCATTGATTCTTTTTTGACTGTTCAGACAGAGGAAAAGTTCTTGCTAAATTCACGCGTTTGAGAAAATCCCTCTTAATAAGGTCCATCCTGTTATCTTTAAAATGTTTTACGGAATAAATCGCTTTTTCATTCTGTGCTACTATAGCAAATTGCAACTAAATCCTAAAATTTGCTTCAATATTTTTTCCTGTTTCATCACAGTCCTAGCTTCTGCCTCTCCATTCCGTTCTGTCGAAGCAGTGTGCCTTCATTTTAAATTGTAATGTTTGTCTTTACTTATTTTGCAACTAGAAAAACAATGTAACCATGTTATAATTAAAATAAATATAGTAATGTAAAAAATGTATAATGACTGATTATTATTTACACTGTTACTCGTGTTGTCTGCATGAAATATTCAAAGAAACACAATACGAGTCACATCACATACAAAAGGAAAAAAACATTCGAACTAAATAGTTGCCCAATAGCGACAACAGCGGGGAAGGATTTGTATAGACTACAATAAGACCTCAGGTGATGTAGTGAAATTTCCTACCAAAACAATAAAGTTGAGTTTACCAGAAAAAAACTTGATACTGCTTCAGATTTTCACTTGAATTAGATCAATTTAAAGTAAATTAATAATTTAGTTCCTCAGTCACCCAGGCCACATTTCAAATGCTGAGCAGCTATTTGCGTCTCCTATGAAACAGTGCAACTCTGGCAAAAGGCAGGGAGAAGAGCCAGATTTGGGGGAGGGAGGAGCCTGGCATTTCCTTAAGGTTTTATGAGCCTGGAAGGGAGGAAAAACCTTTTTTTTTTTTTTTTTTTTTTTAGACAGAGTGTCAATATCTGCCCCTGGGTAGAGTGCCCTGACGTCACAGCTAACAACAACCTCCAAGTCTTGGGCTCAAAAGATCCTCTTGCCTCAGCCTCCCGAGTAGCTGGACTATAGGCCCCCACTCCCACACCTGGCTGGTTTGTCTGTTTTCAGTAGATTTCCTTTTTAGCAAAGACAGGTCGCACTCCTGCTCAGGTCGGTCTTGAACTTCCGAGCTTAAGCAATTCACCTACCTCGGCTTCCCATGAAAACAGGTCGCACTCCTGCTCAGGTCGGTCTTGAACTTCCGAGCTTAAGCAATTCACCTACCTCGGCTTCCCAGAGTGTTAGGATTACAGGCGTGAGCCACCGCACCTGAGAAGAAAACACATTTTAAGTGAGACTCCTGGCAGCCTCTTCACTTCCACCAAGGTGGCTCTACTTTTATGTTTTATTTACTGGCTCTTCATACAAGATTTAGTTGGAAGGAAGTATCTCACTGGTTTTAAGCGTTTGAAACCGTAGGTCCCCTCTTCCCCCGCTTCTCAGAGTAGGAGAACCTCAGCGTGTGGTCAGAAACACGGAGTCTCAGGCCGCTGCCAGTGACTCCCATGTGCATTCGAGGTCAAGCAATATTGGGGTTGTGTGGTTTTTCAGCTCAATAATGTCCTTTCTCTAAGACTGCATTTTTTTTTTTATTGTTTCAGGTTAATTTGAAGGTACAAAGAATTAGATGACAGTGTTTGCATTTGTTAGGTAGAGTCCCTCTTATAGTGTCCCATCCTGAAGAGGTGCCATACACCCTAACATTGTGCCCATGAAGTGGGAACACACCCATTCTCCTCCTCCTCCCTCCCCCGGCTTCCCCGTTCCCCTGCCCTCCGCCCTGAACTGAATTGAGTGTTTCTCTCCTGGGGGTGTGTATTAGATCATCTACTGGCAAATCTTATAGGCACAGACACACACAGTGTGTGCTTCAAGAAGGAACTAGCCCCCCATCATACACAGTCAACCTGGCATTGTAGAAGCAGTCGCAGGTCAGGGAATGCAGCCCTTAGCACTTCCTCTTGGCCCCTGTGATCCACTGATACTCCCGGATCCTAAGTTAGAGCCCCAGCACCTCCCTCCTACTCCAGTTGCTGGGCCCGAGGGAGCCCCAGAGGCCTGTCCTCATAGTAGACTACAGTAGACTCTTCATTGACTTAGCAGAGCAGCTGTGCTTAACGGTTTAAAGAAATAAACCCTGAAGCCAAATTAACTGGATTTAAATCCCAGCAGTAGCTCTTTAGCTCTGTGACCTTGAGAAAGTTTCTTAATCTCTTGCTGCCTTAATTGTCTCATCTGTAAAATGATAATAATAATAATAGAATGTACATAAAGGGCTATTATAATGATTAAATGAGTTAATATGGGCAAAGCATTTAGAAGAGTGCTTGGTACATAGTAAATACAGTACTGTATAACCGACATAAAAATAAATCATTCTCCGCATAGTTACCCAATTTTTAACATAAGAATAATGAATGTTCTATTTCATTTTATTTCACAGAATTTTTCTTAAATAATTCCCTATCTCCGGGCTAGGGGGATTTTAGTGGACCATAAGAGGTGTTCAAAATCCGTTGGCAAAGTGGGCTGGGTGACAGGCAAGGAGGGGAACCTACAACGCCCACCAGAGGCTCCAATAGCCAAAAAGGCTGGACAACTGCTGAGGAGACACCTGTGCCCTGGTGTCTCCTTCACTTTACACTTGGGACTAAATGTGGAACCCCCATTTCCTATGCCTAGGTCAGTTTCTTGTGAATTTCCTAGGCCTGAATTCCATGGATGGACTGTGTCCATTCATTGATACACT
>CAUYRH010063604.1:0-35969 GCA_963574655.1 Perodicticus potto | reverse complement strand
ACAATGACGGCTGCACCAAAAAATGGCCAGGCATTGTGGCAGGTGCCTGTAGTCCCAGCTACTTGGGAGGCGGAGGCAAGAGACTCACTCGAGCCCAGGAATTGGAGGTTGCTGTGAGCTGTGATGCCACAGCACTCTATCCAGGGTGACAGTTTGAGGCTCTGTCCCAAAAAAAAACACCTGAAAAATGCTTAGCCAGATCTCAAGTTCTAGGAGTCTGCTTCAATTCACGCCTAGAAGCTGCTGCTTCAGCCCCCAGGGTGGTACCTGCACTCTCTGTGTATAGGAACTGCTGGCTGCTGGTGTCCTTAGAAATTGAAAAGCCTGAAAAAAATGACTCCTGAAGTGCTGGGAGTCAGGAAACCACCTGTTCCCTAGGGCAGACACTTCTCCTACCCCCAGAAGGGGAGGAGGGAGGAGATTCTTTTTTCTTTTTTGAGACAGAGCCTTAAGCTGTCGCCCTGGATAGAGTGCTGTGGCATCACAGCTCACAGCAACCTCCAACTCCTGGGCTCAAGCGTGTCTCCTGCCTCTGCCTCCCAAGTAGCTGGGACTACAGGCGCTCGCCACAATGCCCAGCCATTTTTTGGTTGCAGCCGTCATTGTTGTTTGACGGGCCCGGGCTGGATTTAAACCCGCCAGCTCAGGTGTACATGGCTGGCGCCTTAGCCCATTGAGCCACAGGCACCGAGCCAGAGATTCTTTTTTAAATTCATCCCTTCAGGAGGGACAATACTATCTGAGACTTTCCAGGCATGATTTGATTTTTAAAAATAATACTTTAAAAGATCCTAATAAGTGAAATACTACAAATTGCTAGGAACAATTAAAATCTCATAGATGCAAATAATGCCTGAATTAGACATTTTTCAACACAAGATGTATGATTTATTGCAGGCATTTGTGTAAAAAATATATACAAATTCTCTTCCATATAAAAGCAATTTTTTTCAAGGTGAAGTAATTATTCTACAGAAAGCTAGCAATTTTTATAATTTGGGGGTATTATTCACATACTTTAATTGTTTTATTGTTTTTAATACTATATTGTCGTAGATTGATTTCTTTTGGGGTTTCTTATGAATAATTACATGGTCTGCAAAACAATAATTTTGCTTCCTCTTCTTAGCCAATCTTTGTATTTTTTTATTGTTTCCCAAAAAAAGTACAACAGAAAAATATTCCCTTCACAGTAGCAGCAAAATCATAAAATATATAGAAATTAATATGTGAGAACAACCTAGATGAGTATATGAATTATATGAAGAAAATTATAGAATGCTATTAAGGAGTCTTAAGCTAAAATAAAACTGTCGTGGAGATGTATGTTCTGTGTGTAAGATTTAACCTCAAAAAGAATTTCTTCCTTCCCACATTGATCTACACATTTGAAGTGACTCTAGTAACACTGAAGTAGGATATTAATTGCACTTTAACAAAGAATTTCAAAAGTTTATTTGGTATAAAATACAAGTGGGAACTGTTTTCATCTGTAAAATGGGGATAGGACAGAGCCCACCACATAAAGCTGCTAATGCACAAGTAAGTCAAGCGCTAAGATGCACTTGACCTGGGCTGTGCCCTCAAAAATTGTAACAGTTGTTATGTATTTTACAGTGGCAAGTTTCATTCTTCTGAAATGACCCTTCTTTCAATGAGTGGCACTGCTGATCTGCCCAGTTTTGCATTTTGAATTTGTATGCTTAACAAGATTTTAGTGCTAAAAGGAAAAAGTGAGAAAGACCCAGGAAATTTACAAGAAAAATAATTCAAGGAGTCAACCTCATGGCCAATTACGTAAGAAGTAAAGTCAAAAGCACAATTGTACTGATATAGATATAGACAGGTTCTTCAAAAAGACATCTAGTCATGAAACCACCCCAAGCATATGCTGAAAATTAGAATGTGATAGAAACAAAATCACTTGGAAGAGAAAGTAGGTTGTTATTCAACTATCAGCTGTATATTATTAAAGAACAAAAGGCTGGTTTCTTACCTTATCCATTTCACCAAGTACAAATCAGACTGATTAAATTTTAAAATTGTCAGTTGGGAAACTGTAAGTATAGAAGAAAATCAGAGCGAGTAAGACTTTTAAGAGCAAGACTAGAGAACTAGAATCCTGTGGTGAAATAATCGGGATATAATACAACTTGAAGTCCAAGGGCAAGGGCATCCTAAGTGCAGTATTCGAAAAGAGAACCAAGTGAAGAAGGGCAGGGAGAGGGTCAGGTGGAGAGGGTGGTGTAAGAAGGAATGACCAGGCTGTTGGGCAAGCTTTGATTTATACCTTTGGGCTGAAGACCTGAGCCTATTTTCACATCGCCATTTCCTCTTTAAGTGTCCTTAGGCAATGTATTGAATTTTTCTGACCTCACTGATCTCATTTGCATAATGAACATCTTGTTCCCGCTTTGTTTCCCATGTAGGTTGTTTTCTGCCTTCCTTGATGGATGTCAAACCACCATACAAACTGTAAAGAGCTGTGGGTTCTAAGAACAAGGACCCCTCTCCTCAGGGAGTGAGCACTGTCACCTGGATTCAACTGAGGTGTAGACTTAGAGGTGAATGAATTGCACCAGGCACTGATGTTACATTTCTAATTTCTTCAACTTGTTTTAATGAGTTGATTTAACGGTAATGAAAATGTATTTAAATTCATATATCCCAAGTAAATATAAAAATGGATATTAGATATGCTAGAGAAAGAAAAGACTTAATTATGTCTGGTCTGTTTCCTGGAAGCAATCTTTGGTTCCCTGGTGTAGGCTGACTCTTCATCTTTCAATCACTGTTTCTTCTGCCCTCAGGAAGTCACGCTGAAACCAAGCCAGCCCTGCACACATATGATGGCTTCTGAGGCAGGAGTGGCAGGGGAGGGTTGGGAAGCCTCTTGCCACAAAGAAGCTTGTGGTTTGCACACAGACGCAAAGGTTACTGCAAAATATTAAACAAGGCACGTCTTTTTCTACCTTTTCTTTTTGCAACCGGATGCCGAATTTCAACTCCAACAAGAGTGTTATGCTCTGGTTTACTGTCCAGATTCAAATTCAAAACAAAGCAAACACATCAATGCCAAGTTCAGTTTTTGAGTTTCAAAGGAAAGGGTTGAAATTTAAGACAAAGCTAACACTCTTAAGAGAAAAACCTTTTTAGTTCTAAGACTTTGACCCTCTTGAAATTTTTGATTTTAGGTACTAATCAGGGCGTTTGGGTTGTAAACAACAGGTAGAAAATAATGAGTTTGTCCAGGCTCACTTGGAATTGACAAAGATTCTACTTGCTTGGGGGTGGGGGTGGGGGGTATCTCAGGAGAAAGCAAGAGAAGAGATATCTGTTGCCCACCCACTCAGATTGTCACACAGTGGTGGTGAGGTGTTCCATTTGCCCGGTGGTATTGCAGATAAGAGATTAGAAGGAACCTGATCCCCCTTTCCTGCCTTTTTGTACAAGTCAACAAAGAGAGTACTTTATGTCATCTTGGCATTAGAGAATAGAGATGGGACATGGAGGCTGTAAGTTCACTAGTCTGGGACACATCCTCCTCTTCCACCGTAAAGCAGGCAGCCAGTACTTTCTTCTGTGTCTGAGAGAGTGGCGGACACACACCGCTGAGAGCTGGTTAACAAGGATGGATGTCAGGATAGAAACCAGGGACTGTGACATTGGTTGTGGGCAGGTTTGAGGATTACAAGAAAAACTCAACATCTCTAGTGAGGTCGGGCTTTACCTCTCTGTTGGAAGCAGCAGAGCCCAGAGTGGGGTGGGGTTGGGGGTGGGGCTGAGCTCTGCAGCGCTGCTTAAAGCCCCAGAAGGCTAGAATCAAGTCTGATGAATGGAGGAATTCAGTCTGAATGATCGGAGATTACCCAGATTGCATCACATTCTCTCTTCTGCCATTAGAATGAACTGGGGTAGAATTAGGGATTAAGTAGAGTTCTAAATATATGTATATATATTCATATAGATATATACAGACTCATGTATTCATATGTATGTCACTCAAATCTTCGGATTGAATCTTAGTATCTGATAAAACAGAAAGGTGCCATGGAAGGTTCCACCTTCCTGTGATGGAAGGTATGATTGAAACTTAGTATCTGAAAAAACAGAAAGGTGTGATGGAAGGTTCCTGGCAGGATATTTACTGTGTCCAGCATGGTTCTACCAGTAGCACCGCTCTCTATCTCTGTGTCTAGTTATTTATTGCCAAATGTCAGCTGATGCAGTGGGGCTAGCTGGGCAAGGCTGGGAAAGGCAGCCTGGAAGCTCTCAAACAGGAGCTGCTGCTGCGGCCCCAGGCAGAATCCTGCTTTGTCACCGACCTTCAGTTCTGCTCTTGGTCATTGAGTTGGTTGTCTCAGGTTCTCCAGATCAATCTCCTTTACTTACAGTCACCTGAGTGCTTTCTTTCTTGCAAGATATTTTACTTTTATTTTGTTTTTTCTCCTTTTCCAAGTTCATTTTGTATTGATATATAGTTATGGGTACCTGAGCAATGTTGCTGCATTGGCACTGTGCAGTGACGTCAGGGGCTTCGCTGAGTTCATCTCCTGGGGCAGCACACGTTCCCAGCAAGGAAATGACCATCATCTTCCCCCTGCCAGGCCTCAGCTGAGGACAGTGGCTCCTTGGAATGATATCCTCCAGTGCAAAGAGCATGAGCTATGTTGCCCTCACTATCACAGCTACAATGCAAACGGGTTTCTATATGTTGTGAAAGGAGCTTCCTGTGGGTGGAGCCATGAGGGAAGCCCTGGGGGGCAAACATCCAACAGCTGCATGATGTGAGAACTGTAGGTCCTGATCCCTTGCTTGTGAAAACAGTCTTTTCTATCACTGAACATAAAATCCTCTCCACCCTGTGCCACTTGGCAATGAGACGCCACAAAGGACCTTTATGGGCAGTCATGATGCCACCTTGATTTAATGGGGCGGAGGCCAGGTGCTTAATTCAACCTTTATTCCACCCATTTACACGTCTTTTTACAGCGGCCATCACACTTGGAAATTGCAAAAGAGAGAGATCGGCGTCCTCAACCTCCTTGTCAGCACCTGGGAACAGGTTTTGTGAAATACTGTGAGTCGCATTTTTCTTCCGGAACCATTTCAGACTGTCTAGAATGCACACAGGCTACTGATGGCACTTCGGGCCGTGGGGAGATGGGGAAGGAGGAGAACACAATTTTGACTTTGTAGGCTGCATTGAACAAATGCTAGAAGAAAAATCACCAGGGGAACAGGGATAAGGTTTGGGTTTCAGCAGTGGGCAGTGGTGGCCAGTCGGCCAGGCTGCCTCATCTGTGCCTGCGTGCGCACCACACACACACACACACACACACACACACACACACATATACACACACACATGCATGTCGGGCTTCTTGCTGCCCCACGGGTCCAGGACCTGGGCTCAGATTGGTGGCCGCCACTGTGGAGCAGAGGCACAAAGACTAAATGACCTGAAGGCAGGGTTTCACAGGTGGGCAGCACGCAGACATCAGTGAGGGTCCTGTGTATGACATCTGTACAAGCTGCCCCTCGTCAATGCATTACTACTAAAGACAATCACAGACATGGGGATTTTAGTGAAGCATGTCATGGACTTACAGAATTCCTCTGAGCTAGAATCTCCGGCTTTGAAAACTGCTGCAACTCTGCAAAGCAAATATTCACCAGCTGAGATACAGAAATTAACTGGATCATCGAATTCAATGGAAAATAACTCTATTTGCATACGACGCCTCAGAAGAACAAATTATTAACAAGGAGACAAATTAAAATTAAGCTTTTCTTTTAACTGAAGTTGGAGCAGTAGAATATATTTTGAATTATAAACAAATCACCAAGTCAACATTCCAGTTTTTGTAAGACCTCTGTAAGGTACAGGAGATGCCTGAGGAAACATTAATTTGCCTTTGTGTAAATTCACGGTTTAAATTAAATACATACTTATATAAAACAGATGTATATAAAGAGACAAATACTTGTAGGGAAAAGCATTCTGCGAGAATCATCAGCTCATGATGTGCTAAGACATATATTTCACAATAATTTTCCAGAAACATTATCCAAATATGTCACAACCTGTAAAATACTCTTAATTGGTCTAGTGACAGTGGCATCAGCAGAAAAGATTCTTTTCAAAACTCAAAATTATCAAAAACAGTTTGATTTGCCAAGAACAATGAAGTCTCTTTCAATTATATAGATTGAAAATAAATTTGCCAGAAGTATATATTATGATTATGCAATCAAAGGATTTGCAGAAAATCAAAGGATTTGCAGAACATTCATGGTCAATCAAGATATCACATTATATAGTATTATTTTTCATATTGTATAAAATCATGTTTAACTTATTTATTTAATTGACAAATAATACTTATATAAGTATATATTTATGGGATCCAATGTGATGTTATATTTATGGGGTCCAATGTGTTGATCTGGTCTATGACACATTGTAGAAAGATTGAATCAAGGTAATTAGCATATCCGTCACCTCATGAACTTATTATTTTGGGAGGTGAGAGAGAACACTAAAAATTGTTGTAAGAACACTCCTGTAACAATTTTGAAATACGTAATTGATTATCATCATCTGTGGTCACCATGCACTATTCTGCTAATAGACCACCAAGCTTATCCTTCCCTCCCATCTGACTAAAACTGAGCACCCTTGAGCTGACATCTCCCCTTCCCCTCCGTCCCCTGCCTCTACTCTCTGTTTATGGGAGATCAATCCTTTTAGATTTTACACATAAGTGAGATCATGCAGCATTTGTCATTTTGTGTCTGGCTTATTTCACTTAGCATAATGTCCTCCAGGCCCATCCATGTTGTTACAAATGACAGAATTCCCTTCTTGTTTAAGGCAGCATAGTATTGCATTGAGAGAGTGTGTGTGTAACATTTTCATCCATGCCTCATTATGACACCATATTATTTATAGGTAATACTCTATTTAAAGGAAAAAGACATATTATTCACCATACGCCATATTATTTACAGGTAATACTCTGTTTAAAGGAAAAAGGCAAAGTAATTTATTCTTCTTCCCGATGCCTGCACAAGAGGCCACACACATTTCCATTCATCCTGAGCCTTGCAAATTATGCAGCTCTCTGACCACCTACTGTGTGCACCTACTATGTGCTAGGTAGAGAAGATAAGCAAGACAATTAGCATTATAAACACTGATAGTCTTGGTATGTTAAAAGTGATGTGTTACAGTGAACAAGCAGAGCTTGGAACGCACAGGTGTGACAGGTTGCAAACTTGATGGGCCGTCAGCATAAACTGCTTGGGAAATTGACAAAGACAGTGGATGAATTTTCCTGCTCATTTAGATACAGTTGGATGTTTAATAAATACTGGGAAGCAATTATTTCTTGCCGTGGGGTAGGGAAATATTAATTGTAGGCAATTATTATTTATCAAGAACTGAATATAGGTAGACAATATGTACTATGGGAAAGACTGTGATTTTGAACAAATGAGGAAACTGAGGCAAAGGAAGAAAAGAACGTTCTGGACAGAGCAGGAGCATCGCTAATATTAATAATAAGGAGCTCAGTGTTTCCTGAGGGCTGACTACTCACCATGCACAAGCACATCATTCTCAGAAATACAGTTAATAAACACATGCACACAGGAACACACACACACACACACCCTGCCTTTGAAGAAGGAACTGTTATTGTCTCAGCTTTATAAAGAATGAAACTAATGCTAAAATGTTAAATATTAATAGTTAGCCCAAAGTTACTCCATGATAAACGTCCGATGGGGAACTTGCACAGAGAGGGGTGCATCTATGTCCCAGGCCCTTGGTAGTAACATTATTCTGTGCACTGGGCTCTGCATTCATGGTTCTCACCACAACGTTCTCTCCGGGAAATGGAGGGTCATCATAATTGTTGGAGGGTGGTTGAATCCAGGCTTCAAAAACTCAACAAGAGGCCCCCTACCATGAAGGCAGCATCTCTGGTTCATGTGTGTGGCAAGTGTCCACCACAAAACTTTGAGAAGTCCTCCTCTAGTGCAATTCCCTCCCCTAACTCAAGGGGGCGTTAGAACACTGTCCTTTGGTTGCAGAATCCCTACTTCTTGACCAAATCTGTGTGCTTTCTTCATTCCCCCCTCCCTTCTTCAGCCTGGGCACGGCAGGGGAAGGATGAGGTGCTATACTCATCTTGGGGGTCAGGATTATAACTACACTTGATTTCTCTCCCTTGTTAGCTCTGAAATTCTCCACCACACACTAAAAATGTATGCATAAAACACAGTCCTATTTCTCCTTTCTTGCACTGTTTATCATTAAGCCAACACCTCACTAAGCCTGAGGGCACTTTATAACAAACCTCTCTCTGATGATAAATGGAAATCGCATTGTGATCAATTTGCATAACCTTCCTCATCTATAAAATAAGAATAAATAATAGTACTCACCTCATAGGGGTTTTGCCAGATTCAAGACTCATTGCGAGTAAAGTGATGGCTGAGGCCAAGGTTAGCGTATCCACTGTTAGGTTACTATTATACATGTTTGGCATGGCCATCGAAATCTTTATATAAGTGATTCCTCATGGTGGGGAGTGAAATTATTAAGATTGTTGCTTTCTTGACATCCTCTTCTGTCTTCCAAGGTACAAATGGTTTCTATGGAGAGTGTCTAACTTAAAGTCCACTGATTTCTACATTTATGAAATAAAAGTAAGAACACCAAGTTCTCTTTGAAATAAACTTGTATATACCTTGTAACATCCTATGTTTTTGGTTTGTTTTGCTTTTTGTAATTCTCTTTCATCATGTGGGAACAAGTGGCTGATTCATATTTGGCATACTGATATCCATTTTGTGGTATTTAGACATTGTCATACATGGAGAATTTCATTTTAAAAATAATGGATGGATTAAGTCTTCCTTATATTGGTTAAAATCACTTTTCTTTTGGGAGAGAATGAGCAGTGGATGTGTGTGCTCTGATCCTGTCTTCTTGGAATTTTACAATTGTATTTATTATACAGGGAGCTGCTCTGTCTGGATTCTTAAATACTCTAGCAGAGACTGGATCCTTGGTCCCCAAACTCATTTTTTTTTCCTTCCTGGATTATATTCTATTTCTAGCTCCCTTGCAGCTGGCCATGGTCATGTGACTGGTTCCCAGTCTGTGGCAGGGAAGAGACTTGGTCAACCTGCTTTCCCAGCACAACCTGTGTGAACCTCTCACGTGTGACCCTTCACGTTCTGTCCTTTTCTACCCCTTAGTGCTGAGAAGCAGCCTTAGAAGCCAAATGTTAAAGATGAAGGAGCCACAAGATGGAAGGAACCTGGCCTCCCAATCGTCCCTTGCAGGAGAATAACTTACTTACCAGTAGCATTGGCTTTGGAATTTGTGGATAAGAAACACATTTATGTCCTGTTTGAACCATCGTATATTTTGGGTTTTGTTTGTTATAGCATCTAGTGTTACCTTAGCTAGCATAAAGACCAAAGAAGGAGAGAAGAGGAACCAAGGCTTTGGTTACTAAACATTAGAGATTCTTTGATTTCACTTGCTGACTTGGATTTTATGATCATCACATCAATTGTTCCTTAACGTTTTTCTCCTACCAGTTCCAAGAATGAAACAATCAGTGAAAGAGATGATTCCACATCTTTAAGAAATTCCATGACCATCAGAAACATTTCAATCATTATTCCTTACTGATGCTGCAAACAGATAAAATGGAAGTGAAGTGAGCTGTGTTGAAGTGATCACCCCCATTTGGCTTATGTCTAGTGGGTCTTGGACAAATGTTATATTTTGAAAATATTCTTTGGGCTTATTGTTCTCTAAGAAGGAGCGAGTCTTCTTTTTCTTGACTTTCCAGGACTTTCCTGGAACCAGCTCAAATGAATTTTGTTTTTTTTCACCAAAAATAGTCAGACTGTAACTATATCAAAGAACATACAAGTCTATGCAGGTTTGGGCGATCATGATGTTATTAAGAAGAAATGCCTCCTATCTGCTACATCATTATAGAAATGCAAACCGCAGCCCCATCTCTGTTTTAGAACTATGGACATGCTCCCAGCCTCCACCCACTACCTTTCAAAACAAGCTAGAAGACAGACTCCTCAAGAAATCCAGACCCTTTTGCCATGACGTTTCTCTGCCCTTGCTTCATCTATTTCCATTTCTGGTTTGCACAGAGGGTAACAACACAATTTATCATCTCCTGGGTCAAAATATTCATTTGGGGAAATCTATTTTTGTACATGCAGAACGGTTTCCTGAGCTTGGCTGAATCTGGAGGAAAATGGCAAGATAATAGCCAAAGAGTCCCTGAGGGGCTGCTGCTTCCCTCCATGCACGCAAGAGAAATGTGTCTCCCTTTACATAAAATATCAGGCCCTGTGAGTAATCCCCCTATTAAACCCAGGTTGGTGAGTGATGATAGCTTCAGGTGATTTTCATGGATGTAACTAAAATAAAACTGTAGGCTCGGCACCTGTAGCTCAAGCAGCTAACGTGGGTTTGAATACAGCCCAGGCCTGCCAAACAACAATGACAACTGCAACCAAAAAAAAAAAAAAAAAAATAGCTGGGCGGCTATTTGTGGCAGGCCCTGTAGTCCCAGCTACTTGGGAGGCTGAGAGAAGAGAATTGCTTAAGCCCAGGAGTTGGAGGTTGCTATGAGCTGTGATGCCACAGCACTCTACCCAAGGCGACAGCTTGAGGCTCTATTTTATTTTATTTTATTTATTTATTTATTTTTAAAAAATAAAATAAAATAAAATAAAGTAAAATAAAACTCTAGATGATACCATTTTGTTGTTTGATTTTTTAAATTTCTTAAAAAAGAATTTTAAGAAAATTCTAATTCTTTTAAAGAAAATTTTAATTTCCTTTAAAAGAATTTTTTAAATTCTTTTCTTCTTTCAAGCAGTAACTCAGCTCGGGAGTTCATGACATCAGGATATTATTCATGGGACAGAGAGAAAAGCAGAGGTGACTTCAATTCTTAAGGCTATTGTTGAAGGGTCTAGGACATAGAAATTCTAACAAATATGAGTACCTGATGCTTAGTATGCTGGGCACAGTTCTCAGCCCTTTTTGTTGATTAACTAATCAAATCTTCACAAAAAAATTATGAAGCAAGTATTATTAGTATGTGGAAGCATGGGAAGTCCTCCCAAATGAGAACAAACACAGGCTCTTTATCCAGATTTTACTAACACAAGGGAGTCAGCCACCATCACTTCTGTTTGGCAGAGATGCAAATGTAGGCAGAGCAGAGAGAAAGATTTATATTGAAAAAAGGAGAAGGATTGAAGGCCGCCAGCCTGGGAAGCTGAGGGAGCACATCTTCTGGGATTGGTTTGGGAAGCACCTCTGGCTGCAGGTATCTCTAGAAGGAAGAGAGTAGGCAAAAAGTCAGAAAATTGACAGGTCACTGACTGAAGGATGACTATTCTGAGCTGATTGCTGCAGAGGCGATAGCTTGATTTCTTGGGCTGCTCCTCACAGAGGTTCTGGGTCAAAATTCTAAAGTCATATTTGGTCTGACTGTCATCATTTTTATATTCAGTCTTTCACCCATCATCCTCATACGAGGAAAGATAAAACTGATGTGGAGAGAGAGAAAGAAACTTGCTCGTGTTTGTATGGCTAGTAGCTAACAAGGCAGGATTTGAACATAGGCAATTCTGTGACAAAGCTGGAGTTGTTAGGGACAGCACTGCCCCTGCTCTGTATAACCCCACTTACCCTGGCTGACACGTCACCCAGACTCACCTGCTCTCACTCCGTGGTCACAGTCCATCCTTTGCTTCTTAATAATTATGATGTACATGAAGTAGAGTGCTGATAAGAGTTGTAATACTTACAATAAACAAGGAGCACATTTCAGGCTTTGCAAGGATTATTTGTCCTGAAGAAGGTGATGTGTCTGTATTAACTTTGCTTGTCACTGGTCCATGTAGTCTACTGACAAAGGGATTTCACTATGGACGTGAGTACATCCCAGCTATGCTTGTGTCTCCTTACCGAGTACACTTGAGCCCTGCCTCAGCATTTGTTGAATAAGCAGCTTCCATCCTTACTGAGCCAGATTTACATGCCTAAAAATTCAACAATGCACATTCATAAGCATTAGAGATTTCACAAAAGTACCCTTCAGGCTTCTGTCAAGCTCAGTCACATTTTTATAATAGTGCCTACAGCAAAGCGTCTTACTTCTGCAGCATGTTTTTTAAAGTTTGTTGACATCAAAGGAGATTTAAAGGCAATTCTTAATATTCTTTTACTCTCCTTTTTTTATTTATTTCTTCCATCACATCTTCCCAGTGCATCAGTAAACATCTAAACCTCCTGACAAGGCCGCTTAATTATCGGCTGCCTTGACGGCCAAGTCTCCTTCATCAGCGCAGAGCGGCATCCTTTGTGCCAGCAGCCAGGGGCCTTGCAAAGACTGTGGCTGCCTGTGCATTCATTACTGTTTGGAGCTAACGCTGGGAGTGCACATGATTTCATTCTTTCTGAGGGTGTGTCTGTCATTGTGACTGGGATATCTTGGTATTAAGCTGTTGTCCTCTCAGCCCCCCAAATCCTCCAAAAAGATTGTGCTTCAGAGTCAAGAAGTAATGAGCCAGTTGGTAACCTTCCGTGAGTGTCTGTAAGCCATCTCCATCGGGGCTTCTGAGAAACGTGAGCACAGGGACAGGCAGTTCATTCATCCCCTGTTGTGACCCCTATGGCCTGGTCTCGGTTGCCGCAGGAAGGAACCAGGCATGACATGGATTAGAAGTACAAGCTTGCGGGAGGCATACTAACCTTAGTTGCAGAGTAACCCCGACCCACCTCCACAACGGCTATTTATTAAGGTTATACACAACAGGTGTGGAGAGTTAAGGTAATTACATATGAGGGTGCCTGCATAAGGATTGCCACATGCTCTCCTCACATGCTCTTTCCCCACAACCCTCATAAAGAACTACTAAGCATCAATGTTTAACACATGTTTACTAGTGAGTGACCGACCTTATCTCATTCCAGAACACTGAGTTACTTGGGGGATTGCCCCCAGGTCAGGAAATGTCTCTAGGCTTGCCAGGAGACTGTCCTGTTCTCAGCATTTCCTTGTAATGTGATAAGAATCACTAACTGTCCTTTTCAAGCATGGTGTCCAGTCCTCTACAATCCCCCTGCACTGCAGCACTGCAGATGGGACCACACCTTGCCTATGACCACCACCAGGAAAGCAATGGCATGCTAAGGCCAGCACATGGGAGGGCTTAGAAGGTGAGCTCTAAAGTCCTTGTGAGTAGGAGGGGGCCAGGGTAGCCAGAAGAGAGAGAGACTGGAAAGGAAGTGCACTCCCTGGGGGAGGAAATTCGTAAGAGGTGAAATCAAGAGGGAACCAAGAAAGACATGAACTCCATGAGATTACAAGGGATGGGTTATTATTTTTCTCTTTTCTTTCTGTTTTGCCTGGTAGGTTAGCAGTAACATTGACTATTTTTCTTGTTAAAAAAAGGAAGATTAATGGGTGGCTCCTGTGGCTTAGTGAGTAGGGCACTGGCCCCATATACTGAGGGTGGTGGGTTCAAACCCGGCCCCGGCCAAACTGCAACAAAAAAATAGCTGGGCATTGTGGTGGGAGAATCGCCTAAGCCCAGAAGTTGGAGGTTTCTGTGAGCTGTGATGCCACTGCTGTCTACCGAGGGCAACTAAATGAGACTGTCTCTAAAATGAAAAAAAAAAAAAAGAATAAATGAAAATAAAATCCCACTGGTTTTATCCTTATAGACCTCTCTCTGTTTTTTCTAGCTTTTCAGACCTTATAGATGGGTTCTTCATCCTGTGGCTGTTGCCTCTTAGTCACAAAGGAGCTGAAGAAGCTCCAGCAATTGCATCTTACATATAGCCACATATGGACGGGAAATATGGGAGACACTACAGGTTTTCCTGTTATCTGGGGATTTCTTCCCAAGCTTCTCAGCAGACTGTTCAGTTCATACCCTTTGGCCCCATAATTACTGCAGCTGTAAGAGACAGTCAAGGTCTGACCAAGGGAACGTTCAGGAGGGCATTGATTTGCTGTCAGAATCCATAGGTCGCTGCAGGATGCGGGATCAGGAGAGAACAAAGGGGTGACTATGGTTGACACAGTTATGAGGTTTAACCACCATCTTCGTCCTCTTGTCCAGAGCTCCCCAAACCCTGGACCCCCCTCAGCCTAGTGTGAACTCTGTCCTCCCCTCTACGTCCACATCCATAGGGAGCTTCCATTCCCTTAGTTTTTGATACCCCAGGTGAAGGCTGCACACACAAGACCCACTCACTCCAGGGTGACAGCCACCCCATGTGGCCCCAAAACTCATATTCTGCTGACAATTTTATTTTGGATAAACCAGAAAATTACCCTTCAGTGGACTGTTGGTTTTTCAATAAGATTTCTAAAACTTAAAAAAAAAAATTAAACTTGGGGAGCGACTGTGGCTCAGTGAGTAGGGCACCGGCCCCATATACCAAGGGTGGTGGGTTCAAACACAGCCCTGCCCAAACTGCAACAACAACAACAATAAAAAATAACTGGGCGTTGTGGCAGGTGCCTGTAGTCCCAGCTACTCAGGAGGCTGAGGGAAGAGAATCGCCTAAGCCCAAGAGCTGGAGGTTGCTGTGAGCTGTGATGCTACAGCACTCTACCGAGGGTGACAAAGTGAGACTCTGTCTCTTAAAAAAAAAAAAAATTAAAACTTTAAGAATACTCTCCATGGAGGAATTAACATTCAAAGCAAATTCCCCAGGGAGTTTTCAGCTTTTCAAAAACTTAGGGACAAAGGAGAAAAGTTACCACTGTTTGCGTCATCAGCAACGCTGTCTCCTGCAGTTGCCTGTCCCGAGTGGTCACCTCCATTCTTCTGCACTCAGATTTATGCTTAGATGCCTGACAGCCCAACCTGATAGCCCACTTGCTTTAAACTTTGCCCTGTTTCATTATTGTCTTTGGAGAAAATAGAACATTTGTAGGGGGTGGGGAGAAAAATAACACAAGCGACCCTGACTTACCTCATGAGGACCTTAAGGACTTTTCATTCCTCAAGGACAGAGCTCTGGACACAGTGGAAGGGTCACTAGAGCCACAATGGATGCTGGACTTTGGTTCTACAAACTGCATAAAAAGGAAAACTGGCAGTGCCCAAAATAGCCCAGTAAACCCCAAGTAACAATTGTCCTTCGAAGGTGGTCACATAGCAGACGATGTAGTTGGCGTAAGTTAGGTAGGGGCCATGTTTGTATGAAAAATACAAACCTTTAACTATTAGAATAATATTTAATGCAGACAGAGAGAGACACTTTCGCCACAGGAGGCCAGCTCTAGATCTCTCATTTCACTCTCCAGGGCAGATTCTGATCGATAGGAATTTGGGCAGAGGCCTGAATGTTACTAAAATTACTTTTTTCTTATTCCTTCTAAATATCTCTCCAGCTGAGCATATATATAGTTGAGTTATGTTATTTGAATGTGACACTCACGACTCTATCAGATGGACAGGGGAAGAGGTTTAACTAAAATAAACCAACAACGGGGCAGGTATTCTGGGTTGAGAGATGAAGAGAACCGCGCCCCGCCCCCCCATTTACTAAAAGCACAAAACAGATCCAGAGGAGGCGGTTGGGGCCAATGTTGCTCTGCCTCCCCCTTGGTCAGAGATTTTGTCTCATGTACTCTTTGTAGAACATGAAGATTTTTGCAACATGGAGGAACTTATACAGAATCTCTGGGTGATAAAGACTGAGGGTGGCTGAAATAACTTCCGTGTTTGTATTGGGATGGAAGATGAGGCATGCTTTTTGTTTCTCCCAGAAATCAGAACTTCATCTGGTTTTCGGAGGGAGGAGAGTGGGAACCAAGGAGCCTGAGGTGGAGACCTGCCCAGCCAGGGAAGGAGGCCCCACTTTTGCCCCCGGCTGCCGGTTTGCTGTGGGAAGCTCATAAGGGTGTTTGGTCTCTCATCTGCGCTCTCCATCCCATTTTTCTCATTCTGGAAGCTGGACTTTTGCTGTGCTATGCCTCAGGGAAGGAAGGTGCCTCCTTTTTTGATCTTTAAAACTGAAAGGAATGGAGAATCTTCAGAGCACAAGAAAAATGTTTGTTAAGAGCCAGGATTCCTGCCTGGAAATATAGAAAAGGATTTATTATGCTGAGGGTGGGGTTGAGGGGAGGAGGGTGAGAAGATTGGATGAGGATCAGTGGGGGCTGGACCTACTGGGTCCAGTGGGTTGGACAGGACCCAGACGTCGCCTCTGGCCTTGTTTATTACCAGGGCAGACAGTCTCCAGAAGGGTGGCTTTCCAGGGAGAGTGTTGGGAGGAACCACTGGGGAATCATCACCACCTGGTGAGTCCCAACCTGCTGGACTCGAGACTCTGCCTACAAGGGAACCTGGATGGACAGATGGAGGTGCTGGTCCCAAGTCACCTTTTATAAATTCTCCTGGAAGGTCTTCATCAGCACAGAGTCCCTTACCTCTGACACAATGATACAGATGCTATAAGGGTAAATAAAAAAATTGCTTTCTTTGCTGTGAAAGGAAAAGAGAAATCCTATCTATTTTCTATTTCCTGAGATTTCTTTTAGAAAACAAATATTTGTGGTACATGTATACCATGGAATACTATGCAGCCTTAAATGAAAGATGGAGACTTTACCTCTTTCATGTTTACATGGATGGAGCTAGAACATACTCTTCTTAGCAAAGTATCTCAAGAATGGAAGAAAAAGTATCCAATGTACTCAGCCCTACTATGAATCTAATTTATAGCTTTCATATGAAGGCTATAACCCAACTTTAGAACACGAATATGGGTAATGGGGCATGGGTGGGGTGGTAAGCGGGGAGGTTGGGGTGGAGGGAGGGTAATTGTTGGGATCACATCTACGGTGCATCTTAGAAGGGTACAGATGAAACTTACTAAATGCAGAATACAAATGTGTTCATACAATAACTAGGAAAGTGCCATGAAGGCTATGTTAAACAGTTTGATGAAAATGTTTCAGATTGTGTATGAAGCCAGCACATTGTACCCCACAAATGCACTAATATACACAGCTATGATTTAATAAAAAAAAAAAGAAAGAAAACAAATATTTGTAAATTTGTTCCCACTCTATGGAAGATGTAGCAATCTTTTGAAAAGCTACATCAGCCTCCCTCTGACCTCCCAACATCCCATCTTAGAGGCCTTGCAGCCATGGCTTTAGCATTTGCACATCCATCCACAGTTGTCACCTTGTGTCTTCTCTCTGGGGGAGTCGGCCCAGGTGCATGGCTGTCACATGTTCCTACTTGTCACACTTAGTTTCCTCCCTACACCTTGGGATAAAGACGTCAGTGTGGAATTAGTAGGTTGTATTTATCATAGGCTAAATGAAAGGGTGAGATGCCTTTTGCTGCCCTTAAGACTTTAGGTTTGTTTGTTAATACAGCAACACGCAATCCTTCCTGACTGAATCACATATGTGTGTGTGCACGCGCTCTCAAGTGTGGATGAATTTTACAAAAATGGAGTCATGGGCAATTAATCCTTTTCACCAGCTTTGTTTCCAGGTGAAATATCCCATAGACAGATTTTCTATTTATTGGTTAATTCATTCAAAAATTAATTTACAAAATGCTATTGAACAACATTGTTACGGTGTCAGTGAGATAACAGTAAATAAATAAACTGATGATAATGCCAATTGATCTACAAAGTCATTAGCTTCCGTTCTTATCATCTTGTTTGCAGACTGCTATTAGAAATGTACCTCGCTCAAGATTTTCTTTTTATTCTTAAGCGAGGGGAAAAAGCACAGAAATGACTGCGTATTAACTAGGATTCCTTCAGGTATGAGTTTTACTTTGAGCAGCTATTCAGGTTCATGTTCAGTTAATTTAAAAGGCAAATTCATAAATGAAACACAGCATCGGATGAGCCTTCCTAGTAACAACGCTTTGAAGGAAATGTCTCCCATAAATGCACATACGTAATCTGTGATTAAAGAAATTGAGATTGCAAATTAGTTACTAGTTATGTGGGTTTTTTTTAAAATTCAGTTGCTTTGTGATGAATATAGAATGTTAAAAAGTACAATTTTATCAGCATCTTAAGGTTTTTGGAAGCCCACATAAAACTGCATTGAAGCTTTTTAACTTAGCATTGCAAATAGATCCCTTGAGTCTAGGTTGGGATTATTTAACAGAACTGGTGAATTCGGAGAGAAGCTTTACTCCTCTGCCTCAAAAGAGGAGAGTTTTTTGTTTTTTTTTTAATGCTTTTTCTTTAGTTTTTATTTTTTGTTTTTGATTTTTTTAATCTAAGAAAAGCATCTGCTCAGCTCAGAGCAGGCATTATTAAATCCAGCAGAATATTATATAGGTACAATGAAGTTGGGGATTCATGGGAGGATAGGTGGGAGCAACTATCCTGATCTGTAAAGGTTGAAGAAAAACAGAACATAATAACAAATGATAAAAATAAGAATAATAGGCCGTAGAAAGAGTGTGTGTCCCTAGTGTTTCTGCTTTTTTTTTTGGTTTGATTTATTCAAGAACCTATGCATATTGGTAAGTCTAGAGCTCCTTACAGACCAGGCCATTTATAAAGAGCTTCTAATAATGACTCTGGACAGTGTCTCCAAGTGACCTTGTGCACACAGTCTTGGTGACACGTTCAGAGTATTGGGGGCAGTTCGCCAGGAAACATAAAGCTGTGTCTTATGACCAATGTCTACACAAGTTAATATCTTAGATAAATGTACAATAATGCACAAGAATCTTATGTTGCAGTGTGTATATGTGAGAATGCATTGAAATATTAGGTTGATCTCATTCTCTATCCCAGTGGTCCTGGTATACTTGAAAGTTTCTAAAATGTAAATTAACACAGAGCAAAGCAGCAGCCCTTACCTTCCAAACACAATGTGAACACCTCACACCCTCTGTATAAATACTACCATCTCCCATTTTGGGCACGTAGCTGCCGGTTTCTTCAGAACTAAGGACTTCCCTAATCTTGTTCTTTGTAGTCCCAGGAGGGCGGGTCTTGTCACAGCTCAGGTAAGATACCCTTCTTCTATGGTCTTGCTGTCTTGACTTTATTTACCAAGACATCCAACTTCCTGCAGGTATCAAGCTGAACTTCTTTTTCTTGGGAACCTGCATGTGAACCTCTAGCCTCATGTTCACTCTTTCTGGCAGAAGTTGCTGATCAAATCCTGTCACCACTTGTGGTCTGTTGACGGGATATAGCTCATAGCTGCGTTTTATTTGACACACGTGGAGTAATTCTTTTTCACAGGGCATTTCACACGTTCGTGCATTAACTTGAAAAATCCAGATATGGCAATCATCAGGACAGTATCAATGGCTGACGACAGCTGAGCCGGAGTGGCTGCTATTGACATCAGGGAGTGTTATTCTTGCTAACAACCGTAGGCTAGGCTGGATCAAAATTACACAACAATGGGGCAGTGCCTGTGGCTCATTGAGTAGGGCACGACTCTATACACCGAAGGTGGCGGGTTCAAACCCGGCCTCAGCCGAACTGCAAAAACAGAAAAATATCCGGGCATTGTGGCGGGCGCCTGTAGTCCCAGCTACTTGGGAGGCTGAGGCAAGAGAATCGCCTAAGCCCAGGAGTTGGAAGTTGTTGTGAGCTGTGTGATGCCACAGCACTCTACTGAGGATGATAAAGTGAGATGCTGTCTCTACAAAAAAAAAAAAGAAAAAGAAAGAAAACAAACCAAAAAAAAGTACAATTCTTATTGGGAGGCGCCTGTAGCTCAAAGGAGTAGGGTGCCAGCCCCATATGTCGGAGGTGGTGGGTTCAAACCTAGCCCTGGCCAAAAACTGCAAAAAACAAACAAACAAACAAAACTGCACAGCAATGTCTGTGTTCCTTCAACATGCTAAAGAAATACAAGTAGTTCAATATGTTCTTAAAAAAAAACCTTTGTTCTAAAATAATTATAGAGTTATAGGAAGCGGTATGGAAAGGTCCCATGACTCAGTTTCCCCGTGGTTACATCTTCTGTCACTATAGCAAAATATCAAAGCCAGGACACTGGCATTGGTGTAACGTGTGTGAGCAGCTCTGCCTTTTTGTCCCCTATGAGCTTCACATTTCGGGGTGCAGAAAGGAACCCTCCACACGAAGTTCTCCTGGTGTCGCTCCATGAGGGGCACACCCACCCTCCTGCTCCCTACCACACCAACCCCCTGTCAGCCACTCCACTGTCCCTCACCTCTATAGATTTGTCATTTCAAGAAGGTTATATGACCTGTAGGGACTGCCATTTTCACTCAGCATAATGCCCTTGGGATCCAACCAAGTTGCTGTACCAAAACTTCCATCGTTTTTATTGCTAAGTAGAATTTCATGGTGGGGGGACCCCAGTCTATTTAACCACTCACCTGTTGAAGGATATCTGGGCTGTTTTCAGCTTGGAGGAATGTTGTCCAGTCTGCCATCCTGCCCAGAGGTCATGCAGTGATCGGAAACTCGCCCAGTTAAGAAACGATGAAGGGGTCAGTGGCTCCCCACAATCCTTGCACACTCATGTGTGCCCCTCAGAAACAATAGTGTGCATCCCAGGCTCATCGACCTAGAGAAAAACATCTTATTCAAAACCATGTGAATCCACACAAACGCCGTACACAGCTGATGGTGGCTACTTGGTTTATAACACTCAAAAAGGAAATAGCGCAGCATCCCTAGTTCTCTGGGGTGTAATGAGGAGGACGGAAGATTCAGAGAGATCAGAGAAGCACCTTTCAAATGGGACTCTCTCTGCTTTCTGGAAAGACATGCAGCTCACAAGGGGATTTCTTGGACCCGGGAGGCATTTGTGGCTGCATCTGGCATTGAACTATGGCTTTCTAAATGAAGGCTATTCACGCTCATGGCCCATTCCCACTCTTTTCTATGTAACTTGACATAGTCACAGGCTCCGGGGGTTGGGATGTGAGCGTCTTTAGGAGGGTGCATCTTCAGCTTTATCCTGCCTGTCTTAGCATCTCTTGGCGATGGAGGCCCTATTTCCTCTCTCGTTTTTAATCTTTTATGTCTCCACTTGCTCACAGCCCCAATTAAAAAGCAAAAAAAGAAAAGAAAAGAAACCTATTGCATAGTGAGGGCACACTTTAGAGGCCCCTAACAAAGGGGAACCAGCCAGACTCTAATGGCCCTCAAATTCCCAACTAAAGAATCTAAGATCCATCGCTCTCTGGATTCTCTTACAGTTCCTTATCCAGAGTAAGATCTTAATCAATATTTGTAATAGTTAATGACGATGGCAAAATCTTAACATTGGAGAGTCCCCAGAGACAGACCCGCTGAAAGAGCCACGGACAGAACTCTGGGAGTTCGAAAATCTGCTTAGTTCCTCCCATTGTTACCAGACTCCGGCAAAGGTTTAAATCTAGAATCTTGCAGAGGGAAGGAGAGCGAGAGAATCGTCTAATTAAAGAAATAAACAAGCATGTTTCTCCTTCTGCTGGAGACAATGGTGGGCGAAAGACAAACATCGCACAGTGCCAGTCTTGGTTTATTTCCCCAAAGCAGGACTTTGCTTTCAGTGCCTCGCCTGTCAAAAATAGATTCCCATTTACAAGTACTTGACTGTCAATAAAAATCCATTTTCAGCATGAATTTGCCTCTCTCCCGACTCCACACGTGGGTTCTAAAGAGAAAAGAATGTCCTACTTAAAAATAGCAGCCTCTTCCTCTATTTTTTCCTGCTCCTGCCCTGCCTCACTTTCTGTTCCCAGACGTTTGTGTTCTCCGTGAGCGAACCTGTCCTTCTGGCGTGGGGAGGGAGCTTCCCTCACAGTGGGGAAAAGCTTCCAGGCTTCACAGAAGGGGCTGGAAGTTAAAAGAAAGAAAATGTTTTGGACACTTCGGATGCTGCGAGCAGCAAGAAAGCCCAACATGACATGACTTATGAGAAGGCTCGGGCCTGTAAGCGGGACAAACCCACCCACGACGTCCAGGGCCAAGAACAGATACCAGAAGGAGAACCGTGAGGCAAAAAGGGAGGACAAGTGACATCGCATCGTGCAAGTTTCACAGATTGTTGAGTCTGTTCAGACGCGACATTGGGTCTTCAGTTCAGTCTGCTTTGAAGGTGACATTCGGCAGGTGGAGGGTCCTTTTCCCTTCAGGCTTTGTGTAAGCAGCCCTGAGCCCTGGAATGTTCATCCCTCACTCAGCACATCCTGCACATAAAATTCAATATTTGCCAAACGATTCAAAGTCTCAGATTTGCCTTTGGGAGCCTGACGTGGTCACATCGATTTTCAACGAGCTCTTGACCTCGTCATGTGCATGTGTCTGGCCCTCCCAGGAGGAGAGGCAGAAAGTCTGTGGGCTCTTAGATCTGGGAAACTGCTTAGAATCTTTTCTGATGTGTCTTTTAAGAATCAGCCTATATTATTTCTAAATTTTAAGGAGTATAGAGTATGTGCAAGAAAAGATGTGTTTAAGCAAGAATCATAGAAGTCATATATGTGTTTTTTTGGGGGGGAGGATTTACAAAATGTATATTGGGGTTGGGACTCTTGGTTTTAAGAAATGGGAACTGTTAAGAACATCAGTCTTCATTTGGTCTCAGACTGGTTTTTCCCTGCCAATATCCTTGACTCTGTTCTTATTTTGCTGGGTTCATTTCCCCCCTCCATTCCTCCCCTTAAATTATCCTTAAAAGCTTCAGGGCTACAGCCTCAGCAAATCCAGAGTGTGTGATTTCAATATTTTTTCCCTCACTTCTTATCAGTTTCACAAAAACCTTGGAATCCAGTTTCCTTGGCTATAATTGAGACCTGTGCTTGAGCCCATCCTGAGCCTGGGGAGTGAAATGCTCTGATGGGTCACATGGCTTCACAGGGCTGCTCCTGGACCCAGGCAGAGTGGGGTGTGGATGGCCAGTTGGGGGCTCCAGGTCTGTCCTCACTGTGTGTGCTGAGGAATGTGCACTTGGACAGACAGCGGGGCTCACAAACACATACAGAAGCAAACATAAAAGCAGAGGGCTCCATAAAATCTAACAAGACAGCCTCTACTCTCAGGAAAAAGTCTTTTAGGGAATTTGGCAAAAGTGCAGGGCTGTTTGTGATAAGAAGCATCCCAAGAGGGGCTAAATGATGTCAGGGCATGTTTCAGCTAGAACCATTTCAAAAGCAGGTAATATAATACTCTCAAAATCAGGTAATATAATACTCTGATCCACTAGGGCCACCACCAGATGGACCCAACCGGGTCATTGAAGACCTAAATATTTCCATTGTTTTGCTGAATCATCCCATCACTTTGCTGTTTTCATCCAGGGTGTCTATGCAGCACATCTTTACCTTGCAGCTCAGAGTCACCTGAGGGTGCAGATGGCCGGCATGGATCACAAGTTTCCATCCTAAAATAGTTTGCAAATTTCTTGTCATTTCAACCAGTTGTCCCTGTTCAATGGGAATCCTATATGAATGTCATACTTCAGCATCTGTAAAGTCAACAATACACATAGCCCATTTCTCAACTGATTTCAAAGTCCTCATTCAGTGCTAATTCTTTACTCCTATTATCTCCTACAAATATTCTCAGCAGGGACTTTTCTGTGTTACCTGCCCTAGGTCCTGTGAAAACTGACATAGTTTATGTGCCCTGGATAATTCACATTGAATTGGTCTAGCACAGTGGTCGCAACCCACAGGAACTGTATTAAAGGGTCACGGCATTAGGAAGGTTGAGAACCACTGGTCTAGCACATAATAAGTGCTCAATAAAAATAAGATATTGCTATTATTAATCTCAAATCCTTTGTTGTTTTGTTCAATGAATATCAATTACACATCTACTCTATTGCCAAACCCTGAAAATAGGAGGGGGTGGAAGGTAATTTATTCAGGCTAACACTAACTATCCCAGAGTTTCTATCACCCCCCCAAGGGCATGGAGAGATGACTCAGAGAGAATGAGGTAAATTCTCTTCTCAAAATCTTCTCAGCCTAAGCACATAGTCTAGACACTCAGAAATTTATTTTAGTAGTATCAGTGCTATAGTTACATGACAATAAATCATTCCTCATTTGTTCTGTTTCTAATCGCAGACAAAGCTAATGTATTGTGGCGAGAACAAGAATTGAGCTATACTATCCTGCTGTATGCTGCCACCAGGTGGCAGTCCATGCCCTTCTCATAGAGCCTGCACAGCCAGCCCTCCTCAGTATTAACGATTCTTTATTAGGAATATAAATCATATCTGGAACATTTTATTAGTAACATTAGAAATAGTAGGAATCGTGTGCTGAAGTATGTCTATCATGGATGGTTTTGGCACATTTCGCTTCCTTCCTTCCTTCCGTCCTTCCTTCCGTCCTTCCTTCCTTCCTTCTCTCTCTCTTGCATCCATTGTTTCTTCTTCCCCCTCTCTTCCTTTGCTTCCTCGTCATGTTACAATACGCTTTCCCTCTTTCTTCTTTGCTTTGCTATGCATCTCTTCAAAGCCAGGTGGAATTCCTTTCTTCACAGTTTTCCCCTTTTTCTGTTTCCTCTCTGAGTTGCACAAACAAATAATTTCTTTTAAGTTGATATTCTGCCTACTTGGACGTCAACTCTGGAACACATTTTTCTACTTGTAAAATGTCTTATTTTAAATATCTAGGTAGATAGACAATAAATGTTACTTGGCATGAATAATTAATCATTTCTTAAAAGGGAGCTCATCTGGTTTATTGCATCAGTCCTGAATTCTGACAGCCTAGTGTCTTTACGCAGGAACATCCTTCTTTTTTAATATATTTTCCTTCATCCCATCACAGTAGTTGCTTAAAGTCTAGCTCTTTTTTTTTTTTTTTTCGTAGAGACAGAGTCTCACTCTATCGCCCTCGGTAGAGTGCTGTGGCATCACACAGCTCACAGCAACCTCCAACTCCTGGGCTTAGGTCATTCTCTTACCTCAGCCTCTTGAGTAGTTGGGACTACAGGTGCCCGCCACAATGCCCAGCTCTTTTTTGTTGCAATTTGGGTGGGGTTGGGTTTGTACCTGCCACCCTTGGTATGTGGGGCTGGTGCCCTACTCACTGAGCCACAGGCGCCGCCCTAAAGTCTAGCTCTTTATGAGAAATTGTATTCAAGAATGTGTCCCCCTCCATATCTTCTACCTGGTTAATGAGGCTGCTCTTATGGGCTGCTATTAGGGAGGACATTGGATTTGTGTGGTTGTCTTTCCTCCAAAACAAACTAGAAATGGATTCATATGATGCTTGGTTTCTGCCATGAACTATAGTAAGAAGGAGACGAAGGCTTGGAGATGAAAAGGACCTGACCTGGTCCTTACCCTAGAAGATGCTCACTCACATTACTGTGGAGATATTAATAGATGCAGAGGTGCACCAGGATTGAACAGTGTGAGGGGAACAGGATGGAATTTGCATGACACAATGTGGAAGGACAGAAGCCCCCAGCCAGGCCTCGGTGGAGGTTTCTGGGCAGAAGACAACTAAACTGAATCTTCAGAGACAGATCAGGTGAAGGGGAGTGACCGGGGCTGGGGCTGGGGTAGAGTAAATGACCCAAGGCAGCCTGTACAAGAAGCCCTGTAACCCAAGCTCCTAGACACAGAACTTAACGCAGAATCTCTCATGAGGCCCATGCACTGCACCTGCCACGTCCCTGGCTAGAGGTTGCAATAGTGTGCAAGAGGAAACCACTGCAAGCAACTGGGTGGAGGCCACATCTGACTTCTCCGTCTTATCTGTACAACTTTCTATAAATCTATAATAATTTCAAAAGTGACTTTAATGAAAAATATATAAATAATATTGGCACATATTAGTAAACAGTTGATGACTAGAATCTTGAGAATGAGACCACCAGGGGTAAGTAGGTAGACTATAGAGAAAACAGATAAACCCATCGTGCACATGGCAGGCTCAGGAGGTAGGTAGAACTGGGGAGGGAGCCAGGATGAGCCAGTGGAGGGAGCACAGGCTACACGATGAGAAAATCCTGTTGCTATCAGGCATAAGGGTCCTGTAGCATAGTATTTTAAATTTGAAATATCCAAGGAAAGGGGTGACCTTACCAGTCTTGTATTTTTTTTTAACTTATGAATATACTTAACCAAGGAGATAAAAGATTTCTATAAAGAAAACCACAAATCATTAATGAAAGCGTTGATGACACAAACACGTGGAAAAACAAACCACGCTCATGGACCAGAAGAATTAACATTGTTGAAATGTCCATTCTGCCCAAAGCTATTTACAGATTCAGTGCAATTCCAGACAAAATACCAATGCCATTTTCCACAAGATTAGAAGAAAACCGAAATCAATTCTAAAATTCATAAGGAATAAAAAAAAAGGCCGAATAGCTGAAACAATCCTACCCCCCAAACAAAAACAAAACACAACGAAAAAGTAAAAAACAGAGAACAAACAAACAAACAACTCTGGAGGCCTCATATCACCTGACTGACTTCAAATTATATAACAAGGCTACAATAACCAAAATGGCAGGGTCTTGACATAAAAATAGAGACATAGACCGTAGGAACAGAATAGAGAAAGCAGAAATAAAATTATGTCACTAAATAACATGAAAGGGAGAGAATGTGCAATGTCTTGCTTGTTTTAACAGGTAGTGGGTGTTTCTATGTAGATATTTCCTTTCTTTTAAAATATTCTTAAAGTCAATGTTGGAAATAATGATAAAATTAATTCATTTCATTGAGTTGAAGTTTTGGGATACACTAAAGTCTAAAATACTGATAGTCCTGTCTGTCCAGGACTTCCCTAGTGTCTGCACTGAAACGCTCTCTTATTGGGTATTCTTTCTTTTTCCAAGTCCTTGGCAAACTGAGATCGTTAGTCAACGTAGGCAGTAATCCGTTTTTATGATTGTATTTTTCTGTATCCTGTTACATAACATCTGTTAGGACCCCAAAAGACCCAGCCATAATAAATTTAAAAAATCTTTCAAATTTTCAATATTTAAGGATATTCAATGATGTTACCAATGATTATTTAAGGGCTTAAGAAAGTATAACAAATTTCACCACAGTTGTAAGTAATTTTTATACACTCAAATCTCCATTTGAACATTAAAAATTAATAACCAAAATGAAAATAAAAGCACCATGGGGAATGAGTAGATGAGAAGTCCAGTTTCTATCAGGGAATGAGCCATTAGCTCAAGGTGGGACTGAAACACGTCTACACGATTGATTTTCATCAAGGAGTCCCTGGTCATCTTCACAGGGACATCTCAGTTCCTGGGGAGTGGAAGAAGAAGTCCCAAGTGCAGGCGCCTTTCAAACTGCAGGACAGAGTGAGCTGGAAACTGGGAGGTGCAAGGTCTCCACGTGGATGTGGCCTGAGTTCAGGACAGGGTGGAATAGTGAGTAGATTCGTTGAATCTAATCGAGGGAAAGCAACTTGACAGGAAAGTTCAGCCTCACATTGCAGTTAGCTGATGTGAGACTCAAATCTAGGCAGGTGGGTGGCAGGAATTCTCTGCAGAGTGTAAACTTGGAGCCTCTTTCGCATGGAGAGTCTAGAGCAGTGATTTTCAACTGGTGCACCTGTGCACACAGGTGCCGTGAGAGGATCTTAGGTGTGCTGCAGACATTTTTAAAGATCATTAATTCAATTATTTTTGAAAGAAGTTCAAAACACAATAAGTTTGTTCTTTTTTTTTAAAAAAAAAAAACTCTTTTTTTTTGGATCAACATAATTTAAGTGCCATAGAAGTTTGGCTGTAGGTTCAAGTATGCTGTAGGACAAAGAAAAAGGTTGAAAAATACTGCTCTTATAAAAGCCTGAATGAAGCCACCTGGGCGTGAGAATGCTCATTCAGGTGTTGGGTGCCTCCAGACCACCTGTTCTGGCCCCCAATTTTGATCAACCAGCAACCTTGGCCCACTGAGGAGAAAATCACAATTGTTATGAGGTGATGGACCCCAATTTACTAGAGAGGGTAAAATTATTTCCTTAGCGAGTCTAGAATCCAGAAAGGATAATAATTAAAGTAGTGATGATAAAGTAAATCATATTAATGTTTCTGTATTAAGCAGAGTAGTTATTAGGAAGTATTTTGTATATAGAGCATTTCTAATTTCTGTGTTAATTTATCACATGAGGTTAGAAATGAGCCTTGCGATTCCAGCTGGAGCAAGCATTTAGAAATGAATTTTAGATTTACAGTTTGAAGCTGAAAAGTATAAGAGAATTTACCTAAGTAGAAACGAGACTGGAATGTTTAGGAGAGCTGGAGCATCCTCTGTAAGTTTCATTTGTGAGATTTATTAGGGCTGTTTATGTTTTGGAGCCAGCGCTCCATGTTAATTAGGAGTAGACATTGCTTAAGAAGAAGCCGGACATGTAAAATTTATGAACATATTTTGAGATATTTAAAGGACTATCATTCACTAAATTATTAAAATTTCCTCTTAAAATGGTATTAAACTATTAGATATATAAGTAGGGTATTAAAATTTTCCAGTTGAACTTGAAGGCTTTGGTCGTAACCTGGCGTTTGCAATATTTACGTTGATAAGTAAGCGAAGTAGCACAAATGGGAGGACGTGTGTGACACGTGTTCAGTGCTTCGTTAGAACCAGCAGATTAACGACTCCTTGCTCACGTGAGAAACACTCATTTACATTCAAGTGTGGGAGGGAAGGGGATGGGCAATTTCCCCCGCTGTGGGTACATTGCATAGGTATTTTGCACACTCCAACTACAACTTGGACTTTAGCCTTACAAAAGCAAACTATGCAACCTCATTATATGTACCCCGTGTTAATCTGAAGTTAAAAAAATTAAATAAAAAGAGTGAAAGCGAAGTAAATAGGCGTGTTGTTTCTCTGCTTGGAGGACACCTGTAAGGCCACAAAAGCTAGGGACCTGGGCTGGTGAGAGGGGCGGCACACACGGACTCCGTGCTGTGTGGCGGGTGTAGGGCCGGGGAGCCTCACCCTGTCACTGGGGCTGCAGAAACGACACAGCAGAGGGGCTGGAGGGGCCCTGGAGGCCAGGACATAGTTCTGAGTGTAAGTTGTGGAGCCCAGTGGGATCGGGGGCCAGTAACACTCAGGGAACTCTAAAACACATGCATCCACAAGCCACTCTTTTTCTTCTTTGGGGGAAAAGCCATCTACTTTTCTTTGAAGGTGGTCATGGAAAATAGGCCGGAAAGATACTAGAAAGGGGTCTCTGCTGGGGAAGGAGTGAGCATGATGGGAATCAGGGTCAGAGAAAACATTCCCAAAGAGGGGCAGCGGGTGGTCCTGTGACGATGGCATCATGAAGGAAGGTGTGTGGTCACCTAAGCCCTTTGATCCTTGAGTCAAAACAAATAGTAGAACAGACACTACTAAGGCTGGGAAGGGTAGGAGGAAGGGAGGGGATAGGAGAGATTTGCTCAAGGATATGAACTCACAACCAGACAGGAGGAGGAAGCTCTGTGTTCTCTCCCACTATGGGTGACTGCAGTGAACGGCAACATGTCATGTAGTTGCAAATAGCTAGAAGGAGCATAATCGGTGTTCCCAACGCAAGGAAGTAATAAAAGTTTGAGATGATGGATATGCTAATTGCCCTGATCTGGTCACTGTACATTGTATGTATAGAAACATCACTATGTCCTCCATGAATGCAGACAATTGCCATTTGTCATTTAAATTAAAAAATACATTTGCAAGTTAGGAAAAAAAGAAAAAAAATCCTTTTGTAGAGACATCCAAAATAAACGAGCTAAGTGAATCTCGTTAAATTAAAAAAAGAGAGAAATGAATGAACCAACACCCCCCAGGCTGTATGATTCTCACCTGCTCTACTCACTGGGGTCTTGGATGCAGCTCTCTTATTGAAAATGGCAAAAGGTTTGAAATGAAAACCCTCAGAATCATCTACGTTAAAAGGAGATTGAATTCCTGGACTGCTGTGATCCTAAACGTGATTACTGTCTTATGCCCCGCCACGTCCGGCATCCCGTGAACACTGGGCAGTAGTGGGAACTTCATGAGGAGGGCGGGAGTTTTCATTTTCAGATTTATGTCTCTAGACTGGATTGACTTCTATATTTTAAGGATATTACTGCTTTCTTTTGCCTGTTTTTTTTTCGTTACTGAATAGAAGTCCAAAGCTGAACGAAAGACAGCAGCCCTCCCCTCATTAACTTAGGCAATTAATGATTTCAGGCTAGGTTCTCCCCTTGGTTGAAGCTATTGAGGACTGTTAGAGGGTGATAAGGGTGAGGTCTTCCAGGGATGTCTCGCATTCTGATATTTCGACAGTTTTGACTTTTCTCCAGGGCAGCAAACAGAAAAAAAAAAAAAAAAAAAAAACACCACACACACACACACCAAAAAAAACAACTTGCCTTTAAAATGAGATAGGGCCATTCCCAGCTGCCTATAGAGACGCCTATGCCCATGAAATGGACCAGCCCTGATTGAAGATCCACAGTTGGTGCAAGGAAGGCTTAATAGATACTGGCTGGGGGGGAAGACACGTGTTCAAGGCATTCAGTGTGGGCATGTGGCGGAGACGATGCGTTCACCAAACCCCTATGGCTTTGCCACCCCCACTGGCTTCGTGACTGGACCCACCCTTCCCAGCCCTTCTGGAGGTTTGGTTGCGACCGTGTTCTGAATTCTGGTTCTGGCTGAGGGAATATGGGAGAGGGGATGTGAGGTGCACCCTACACTCTCTGCCGGAGGATCCAGGTTCTCTCTTCTCATTCTGGGTGCTGCGTGTGAGGCACCTCATACACTGTGGTTCCTGAACCACATGGAGCAGAGCTGCCTGCAGTCCGCTGCCTGGTGAAGGCTCCAAGCTTGAAGCTTCTTTCTTTTTACAAAAAAGGGAGATCCCCAAGTATTAGAGTGTTGTTGAAGGCACGGAAGTTCCAGAATGAGACACTTAAAGTGTGACCAAGAAGATGAGAAGGCTTTGAAGGTCATTGAAAGGCCTATTTAAATCAGACCTGAGTGTTACCCACGTCTTGCCACCGGTCCCTGGGTGGGCGGAGGGCTGAGTAAGGGGATCCCAAGTTCACTTTCGGCTCTGGGACACTCAGGGTACCCTTGGCCATGAATAAAGTAACAACTTTCTCCACTGAATCCCTTGTTACTCACATATTAGAATCTTGCCTTTTGGAAGAGTGGGCTATGTTACTGAAAAGACATTTCTGTGCTTGTGTTATAAATGATATCAAATATTAATGCTCTTCTGAGAGACATCAATTTAAGAAAAACAAGCTTTTATTCTACAAATATTTATTGATCTTTTTGCATAGCCCTTCAGGTTAAAATTGTTGTAATCTCTAAGTGGTTTTAGACATTTTGTATTCCCTTGTACGCAGCAATCCTGAGTACAGAAAGGTGGTTAAATGTGTTACAAGGGATGGAAGTTATGATAAATAGGGCTTTATTTTAGTTAGAAATTCATTCTACAAATATTTATTATACATACATATGTATCTAGTATTGATGCTATGGCTCTGTTGAGGTATTTTATTTATTAATTTTTAATGAAACCATGCATTCATTAGAATTAATTAATTGTAGCTAAACATCCCAAAATAATCCTTCACTGTGGTGTGCTGAGAAATGTTTGACAATAGGCTCTCTGAAGGTTTCTAATAATTATACTAACATAAAGGCCTTATAGCAAACAATTTACAAATAATCATAAAATATATAATGCCTATTATTTAAAATGTAATTTTCAATAATGGCTGTGCTTAACAATCAGTTAACAGAATTCTGGAAAATTTCACAACTGCTTCTTTGAGCCCATGGATGGTAGCTTCAGCCTGCTACTTCACCTTCACCTTCACCCTTCAGTGCCAAATCTAAGGAAGAGGTGAGCCAGGTGTCATCCACACTGTGTCCCCTCCTGCTTCACCTCCTTCCATTCTGTGGCACAAACACGCTGAACTCATTCCTGGGTCAAGGTTTTTGCATTTGCTATTTCTTGCCTAGAATATTCCAATCTCACCTTCAAATGATCGTAGATCTTTTCCTTTAATGAACTTTTCATTGATACATAGATAATAGATGGTTGTATTTTCAGGATACATGTGATGTTTGATACTCTCATGTAATGTGTGAAGATTAAACCAGGGTTATTGGGATATCTATCACCTTAACTATTTATCTCATCTTTATACTAGGAGCATTCCAATTATTCTCTTCTGGCTATTTTAAAATGTAGAATAGATTAATATTAACTGTAGTCACCCAACGTATCTATGAATCACTAGGTCTTATTTCTTCTACCTAATTGTATATTTGTACCTATTAATCAACCTCCCTTCATCCTATCACCCTTCTGAGGCTCTGGTAACCACCAAACTAGTTATCTCTTATTTATCTACCTTATACAACCACCTTATTTGTGGTCAATTATTGCCATTTGACAATGTAAGCTCAATATTTCATATTTTCTGATTTTTTATAAGAATCCAGAAATCTGGATTTTTTTATGTGAAATCTCACAATTGAGAAAGCCAGTGCTGCCCCAGTGCAATCTTTTCTCAAGCCATATTTAGCCTATGAGTGGACAGTGTTTGACCCCTGTTTATAGTATCTGCAGCTGATCCCACTGACCTGAGAAATACTCGTGGTGTTTGTTGTTTTAGGGGAGGAGGAAAGACCTTGTTGAGAAGAGCTGCAGTGAGTATGATCCAGTCAGAGCTCAAGAAAAAGGAACTTAAGTTATTCATACTCAGCAGAAACAAAAGAAGAGCCCCGTGATGGTGTTGAATGAGGATGCTAAATATGGGGAGTTATCACCAGCCCTGCTATTCTGGGTCTGCAGCAGACATCACTAATTGATCACAGTACACTCTGCCCCAGGGCGGCAGCACAACCCACAGGACTTCCAGCCATGGCACCAGGCACCCAGTCTACACAAGGAGGCTCAGTTGCCAAGGTTGGTGTGAGCCCGGCTGAGACATCGCCTTGTCTGGAAGGCCCTCCCTGCCTTTTCTTGGCACAATCACTTACTTATCCACTTTGGATCTTGTGCAGAAAAATGTTAGCAAAGCAGACCCAAGACTGCCACATTGGAAAGGCTTCTTGCAAAGTTGGCTCTTGACAGCATATGGTACAAACTTAGATTTCGGGGAAGTTTCTACCCATTTCTTCATAAGAATGGCTCACAGTGCCTCGACAGTTTATACAAACAGTGTGGTTTAAGCTGAACACTTGCGTTCCTTCTGGGAATTTGGAATTTTGGCACACACTAGGCAGAGGATACCGTGGTCAACAGGTCCCCCCATACACCCTCGTCCCGGAATCTCTAATGAGCATTCCTGGTACACAGCGTTTCACATGGGTTGTAACAATTCATTGCTGGATCAACTAAGTTCATCCTGTGTGACCTTTGCACCCCTGGGATAGGACTCTGGCAGCTTTGGACTTTGCCCCATGCACTTTTCCCCTTTACTGAGTATTCATTGTATCCTTTCACTGTAGTAAGTCCTAACTGTGGGTATGACTGTGTCCTTAGTCCTGTAAATTCTCCCAGTGAATCTTCAGACATGGGCTAATGGCCAGCACCCCAACACAGATCCTGGAGCATCGTGTCCATTCATTCTGTGCAATGGAGCATAACTCTAGTGCATTTCACGTCTGTCCTTGTGATTCTTCTCCTTGGTGCACAGTACATGAATGACCCCTGAAAAAATGATTTGTACAGATGTCCACAGGCTGGGCATTGGGAAAAAATACATGCCTCATTTGAGCACAGGAAGCTATATTTTAAGGATGCTCAGAGAAATACAAGCCCTCTAATTCTTTTCTGCAATGCTGTTTCTTGTAATGTGACCAACCTTTCATAGGCTCTCCACCTTCTGCTGCAAATGTCGTCTTTATGAACACCACCACTGTAAAAGGAGCTGATGGATGCTGCCCACTGCCCAGCACCTAGTGTTTCTCCTGAAAATGGAGCACATGCGCATGAAATAATGTGGCAAGGAAAGCAAATAGGGGCACATTCAGAGGCAGTGATGCTTTCTAACTCAAATTATGCTGCAAAGAGTGAACATCCACTGTAGAAGAGAGGCTGTGTGCTAATCACAAGAGTCCAGCTCACCCAGGAGACAGGGAGAACAATGCACGGTGCACCATAAACCACCTGAAAATTCACAGAAATGGTGCTGGTGGACATTTTCCTAGGAAGAGGCTTATTAGAGTGCATCAGAATTTCAAAGTGCCAACTTTCCTCTCCTCTAAGCAGAAAGAACTACATGAAAGGTAGCTATGGAAGACATAAGAATACCTAATTGCCTTCTTAACTTGCTTTCCAGGACATTGAAGTCTAATATTTCAAATTTATATATTGTCATTCTCATGGAAACGTATGATATTACTCAACTGAAAGGAGAATAACATAATTACATAGTGTGGGAGTTGGTTGTCCACAGGGTTCAAAGTCTTAGATCCACCTCTTATTATATAGGATTGCCACTTACATTTTCTGATCCTCAGTATTCTCATTTATAAAATTCACTTAAAATCACACGCTGCATGGATTGGTTGTGAGTGAAGTGAGCTAACCCATGTCTTAACACTGTTTATGGCAATAGTTTTAATGCTTGGAAAATGTGAGCCACGTTGGTTGATACAGGTTGGGCTATGGGAAAATGCTTGACAGGTGGAGTGTCAGATGGAGAAGGTTTCTTAAATAATGCCCTGAGGGCCCTCACTGTGGAAGGGCAGCAAAGGAGACAGGATTGAGCAGGGGACAATGCTGATTACCAGCCAGGTCCAACGTCAGCCTCAGCTGACTCCACAGTAAGCCCTGGAGTGGCCTAACCCAGCAGGGCCACCCCCATGAGGCTGCGTTGCTGATGCCTTTACACTCCTGCATCATCTGATAGCTGGGGGAGGGCTTCCCCATGGGGACGTGGCCTTAGGAGAGGTGTCTGTCTACATCTGAGGCTGTTCTTGTGGGGACTGGCAGTTGAGGACTCTGCTGACAGCATTCCCAGCATCTGGGGCAAAAGCTTTGTTTTTGGAAGGAGACTATGACGGCACATGGAAATTTCAAGCACATCGAGTCTTGATGGCGATGATGAAGATGGTAGTGATCATGAGGACAAGTGGTCCACAACAGAATCAAAGATGCCACTTTAGGGGCTGAGTGATGGAGTCAGAAGGAAACCACCTTCTTCCCAGCGTTTAACCTCCTCCCACTCTGCGCACTTTCTCACACCCACTGGGTGCAGGAGATGTGGCACTGATCTATTTTAAGACATGGTGTTTTCAGCTGAGCTCAGATTGGGACACCGTGGAGATCAGCTTCAGAGTCTGCACACTTTCTTTTTTTTTTTTTTATTATCTTTATCATTAAATCATAGCTGTGTACAATAGTGTAAGCAAGGGGTACAATGTGCTGGCTTCATATACAATCTTAACTATTTTCATCAACCTGATTATCATAGGCCTCCCGGCAATTTCTCCGTGATTATATGAAGACATTTGTATTCTGCATTTAGCAAGGTTCACCTGTACCCTTCTAAGATGCACCGTAGGTGTGGCCCCACCAATTACTGTCCCTCCACCCCACCCTCCCCTCACCCCTCCCTACCCTTGCCCCTTTCCCTATATTCTTGTGTTATAGTTGGGTTATACCCTTCATATGACAGCTATAAATTAACTTCATAGTAGGGCTGAGTACATTGGATACTTTTTCTTCCATTCTTGAGATACTTTGCTAAGAAGAATATGTTCTAGCTCTATCCATGTAAACATGAAAGAGGTAAAGTCTCCATATTTCTTTAAGGCTGCATAATATTTCATGGTATACATGTACCACAATTTATTAATCCATTCATGGATTGATGGGCACTTAGGTTTCTTCCATGACTTAGCAATTATGAATTGGGCTGCAATGAACATTCTGGTACAGATGTCTTTGTTATAATG
>CAUYRH010063603.1:0-13760 GCA_963574655.1 Perodicticus potto | reverse complement strand
ACAGTCAAGGCTTGAGGTTAGGCCTGGATCCCGCTGACTCCATCCTGGGAATGGAACCCGTAGTCCTGATCTTGCATCTGGCAGGGTCCCCACAGGCCGCCCCCCGCCCCTACTCCCGGGCACTACCTCCTGACTCCGAACCGAACCCGCCCGCACTTCCAGCCGCGCCGCCCCTGAGCGCCGGGTTACGCGGTGCGGTGCCGCCACCTGCTGGCCGGCTCCCTCTCGTCCTCCGTGTCCCGGTGTCCTGGCCGCCTTCCTCCAGACTCCAATCCAGGGCAGGTGGCGGATAGGACAGGCCCTTGGAGAAAAAAGAAATTAGAATAAATAAATAAATAAATAAATAAATAAATAAATAAATAAATAAATAAATAAATAAATAAATAAAATAAATAAAATAAAAGCAGATGCAGGGAACCACCGTCTTCGGTGTGAGAAGAAAAAGGATTGCAAAATCGAAAACTTTCTGGTTCCCCAGGGGAGCTGCCCACGTGGAGGGTCAAGCTAGACGCGCTGCAGAGTCGCAGCAGGAGCTCAAGAGGTCCGGGGAAAGGAAGATGAGTTCCCTCCTCAGCCCTGACCTTCATATTTTACACTGTGACATAAGACAAGTCCTGATTTCAGGGGCCTGTGAGGCACATTCCAGGCTCAACAGCCTCACCCCCAAAGTATGGTATCAGTGGCACCATACCACCATCAGGGGCACAGTGGGGACCGTGCCCCTTTGCTATGACCACAAACAGGAGCCCTGAAGACCCTCTGACGAGCCTCCTGTGTAGGTGGCAGGAGCTTCTGGGACGGCCGCAGGAAGAGGCGATCAGGACTGTAACGCTGTCCCTCCGGTCCCTTTATTCCAAGGGATGAGGGTGATCTTGTCAGCTGGTTTCTGTCGGGCAGGCTCCCGTAGCGGGCTGTGTGATAGATAATCCCACCTCATATGACAGACGAGGATACCGTGGCTGAGAGGATTGTCCATCCATAGAGATTCGTGTGGAGGATGATACCATACTTTGGGGGTGAGGCTGTTGAGCCTGGAATGTGCCTCACAGGCCCCTGAAATCTGGACTCGTCTTATGTCACAGTGTAAAATATGAAGGTCAGGGCGGAGGAGGGAACTCATCTTCCTTTCCCACACAAACCCCGGCTTCAGCATCTCTCTGGAAGTTCTCTTAAGTCTGTTTTACATGGTCCAGAGGCACACAGAGCAGGCACAGCCACAGCCAGTGGCTGGTCTCTGCTCTCCTTTGTCCCCAAAGCTCAAGGTCAAGAGCAGCAGATTGGCAAATGGGAGCCAGGAGAAGGGTCCAGAGAGAAGGAGCCGGCAAGCAGACAGAGTGTAAAAGGAGAAGGGGAAGTCACACTGAAGAAAAAGGTGTATGGAGGTGAAAGATAAAGATCAGGGGACTTTGAGCTTTGAGCTTTGCAGTTACCAAGCTGTGTGTGTCTTCAGGGAAAATTTCCATCTATAAAGTGAGCACAATACAATTGTACCTACCTCCTAGGACTGTTTTGAAAATTAAGTGAGATAACATGGGCAAAACCTCCCACCCCAGTGTTCAACTCACAGTGAGTCACTAGTAAGTGTTTGTTGAATCCGTAGCCATGCCAAGTGGAGGGCTATGTATTGCTCCTTCATCTCCTGTGACAACAAACCTAGATTAACATTAATTTTCCTGGTAAACACTCATTACCAAGCTCCACAACGCCTGCTGACTCAAGGCTCTGTCCCAACCCCAGCCATTCCAATAAGCCAGGAGGTGGTCTCTCTCCCTCCAACTTCACTCCCCCCAGGTGCAGGCTTTGTTTCACATCACAGAAGCCATGTCGCATATGCCAGAATGCAGCAGATGCTAATTAGGAGTCACTGCATTCAACTGGAAGGTGGTAATTTTGGTAATTTTGTTTTCTGGAAAGACAATACATTTGCATGCATTTGCAACATGACTCAAGAGCCTTGAATTTCCAGGAATCTGGATTACGGTCCAGGCTTGGTCACTTACCTATGTTATCTTGGGCAAGTCTCTTTGGCCTTATAATTCTCATCTGTGAACTGAGGGCATCCCTGAGTAGAGTGACCAATCATTCTTGTGTACCTGAGACTGAAGGTCTTCCCAGGGGGTGGGACTTTCAGTGCAAAAACTGGGGAAGTTCTGGGCAAACGGACAAGTTGGTCTCCCTAACTCAGCCTCTTTTTCTCTCATACTCTGAGTTTCAGTCAGGGGCTCACCCAATTTTACCTCTTGGAAATGCTTTCGAATGCAAGAAATAGAATACTCCAGTAAGAAGGGAAATTAGCATTATCTCTGACTGATAGACAAGGAAATAGAGTTCGGAGGTGTTCAGCCCAGGGTTACACAATGACAGAGCTGAGATTCCACCCAGATCAGTCCGACTCCAGCGGCCTTACTTTTCTTTCTTTCTTTTTTTTTTTTTTTGAGACAGAGCCTCAAGCTGTCACCCTGATAGAGTACTGTGGCATCCACAGCTCACAGCAACCTCCAATTCCTGGGCTCAAGCGAGACTCCTGCCTCCGCCTCCCAAGTAGCTGGGACTACAGGTGCCCACCACAATGCCCGGCCATTTTTTGGTTGCAGCTGTCATTGTTGTTTGGCGGTCCAGGGCTGGATACGGACCCGCCAGCTCAGGTGTACATGGCTGGCGCCTTAGCCCGTTGAGCCACAGGCACCGAGCCACTTTTCTTGTCTTAATAGTCTGACTTCTCAGTAGTTTTCCTAGACTTTGCGCAATAGTGGCACACCATAGGCACTCAATGTGTGCATAACATTTCGAATTTCCTCCACCAGATCCTTTCCATTTCCTGGTTTCTGAAGAACTCATTTTTTTTTTTTTTGAATGACAGAACCTGGTGTCTAGTTGTATACATTTGCTATTGCAAAATAAAGAAGTTTTTCACTTTTTAGGCTTTCTAGATATTTGGACTGATAGAGAAAATGAATCTGTCTACCTATGGGCCTGTCTTTCTTAGAGTTTATTTGACTTAATTCTCTATTTTTATAAGTGAGAAAATGAGATTAGTAGGGATGACATGATGTGTCTATGGCTCATATAGCTAACTTAGAAAGCACCTCTTCCTTGCCCATGAAGCAGGTTTGGCCAGATCAGATACTCCTTCTGGAAGGAGACAGGGAGGTGACAACTTGACCCAGATGTTTTCAGGTCAGATGGACCTGGCTTACGGTCTGGGACTCTGCCTCATTCTGAGCCAGGATTTAGGTAAACTGGGGAGACATTTGGCTTTGCTTTGGAATAAAACATCAGGTTTAATCCCACTTTTGCCAGTAGCTAGCTTGATGATCCAGAACAAATTGTTAACCTGATAGGTCTCCATTTCCTCTGCTATAAAGTGGGAATGACAGAAGTGTTTACCTTGTATAGTTGCTGTGAGGGGTAAGCGAGGGCTTGGTGTCGCGTGCTCTGACACAAACACACAGGCAGGGTGGGCACTGAGCAAACTGCAGCTGTGATTATTACTGTGATCCTTACATCGTGGGGAGCCAAAGTGGAATATCGGACTTTGTGACTTCCCCACATTTTTCTTATCCTGGCTCTGAAAGGAGCTCTTAGCTGCAGAAGGTCACTGGTGTCCCAAGGTGGGGTTTGGCCCTCTCCTCTGTCCCTTCTGACACATCCTCTGCTTGTTTCTGTCTGCTCAACCCTCCCAGAACCTTCTATTTGGCCCTGATGAGCAGCTTGTTGGGGTCAAGAGGCTGGCCTCCTGGAACGCCCTGACATTCTTCTCTTGAAAACTGGTGACTCTTCATTACTCGTGGCAGAGGCTGGCCTGCCGGTCACCTGTAATTAATAGAGCCTGGAGATGAGCTACCAGAGAAAGGGTTCCCATCACTGATCCCCCCACGCCCACCCCCGCCACACACACAGTGCCTTTCTGGAGTGCTAGAGACAGTTCCAGCCCTTGGTTAAGTATCTAGGAACTTTGTGAGCCAGTTGTTAAACTTGGTAACCTGAAATCAATCATGGTGGGAGTATTTACTCTGTGGAAATCAGCAAATGCTGCAAATCAGGAGGCCTTTTCACTCCGCAGCCACCAGTTTACTAGCACATCTCTGAACAATCCTTCTCCTCCTAAAACTCACTAGCTGAGGGGAGATCACAGGAGTCTGGGCCTGACATGTGCTTAAACACCCATATTTTAAGAAAATTAATTCTTTTTCTTTTCTTCTTCTTTTTTTTTTTCAGAGACAGAGTCTCTTTCTGTGCCCTGGATAGAGTACCCTGGCATCATAGCTCACAGAAACTTCAAACTCTTGGGCTCAAGTGATCCTCTTGCCTCTGCCTCCAGAGTAGCTAGGACTATAGGCACCCAATACAACTCCTGGCTAGTTTTTGTATTTCTAGTAGAGACGGGTCTAAAAGGGGCCTGCGGCAATGATTGGCTAATTTTTTTATTTATAGTCCAGACAAGGTCTCATTCTTGCTCACACTGGTCTCACAAGTTCAAGAGCTTCTGCCTTGGCCTCCCAGAGTGCTAGGATTACAGGCGTGAACCACTGCCCCTGGTCAAGAAAATGAATTCTTTTAATTATAAGAATAAGACAAACTTGTTCCAAAACATTAAAATAATGCAGAACAGTAAAAACTGAAAACTAAAGGTCTCTGTCCATTTATTTCTTCCAGTTTCAGAGAGAGCCAATCTCATTTATTTATTTAGTTAGTTAGTTAGTTCTCTCTAGAACTCTTCTGCAGGTATACAAAAATAGCTTTTGTATACACATTACTTTGGTGAATGGGCTGAACAAGAAACTGCCTCATTTTTCTCTTTCCTCTGCCTCTGCTATCCATCATGTTGTACAGAATCTCTCAGGCTTTCCCTGAAGACTGGCCGCAACAGACACAAAAGCTTTCTAGTAATTTCCAGTCATTGAAAAGATGGTGCAGTCCAGTTCAATTTAAAACTTGAAGCTCACATTCAGTTCCAAGCTCCTCTTATCCCCCAATCGCAGGCCTGAGCTATGGCTCAGGAAACTGCAGTGGGAAAGAGGCAGGGTCACTCATTCTCCCGTCTGCTCCCCCCAGGGCAAAGGAAGATGGATGACGTTCTTTTTATGGAGGGGGTATTCTTGGTAGTTCTTTCTTGGCTTCCTGGCCATACTGCACACCCTCTAGTATGTCAGTAAGTTCTGTGCTTCCGCTTCCGGCTGATTGACCTCGTGTGACCTTCCCTCAAGTGTTGCCCCTGCAGGCACAATCTATAGTCACTGACTGGTGGTGTCCCTTCACCCTTGTAGGAAACCTTCATGGGTGGGGTCTCATTCAAATGGCTCCAGTGTGGCTACTTTCCACAGCATGAACTTAGCTCTCAGGAAATTTATGCATCCTTGCCCCACCAGATGGTAGGAGTGCAGCTTGCCCAGTGCTGACCCTGTCTTCCTGCCGTCCATCATGCCCAGCTCCAGCCGTGGTAGGCAGGCAGCCCTCGGCTGCCCCTAACCCTTCCTGTCTCATGCAGAGGCGCTTCCAGGTGGGCTGTGATTGCTGCAGGTCAGTGAGTATGCAGTTTCTCTTCCTGTGGACACTGTCATCTTTGTGAATTCCTCTTTTGGAAACTTCCTCTGTCGACTTCTGTTGGGAGGAAGCCCCCTATTTCTCCTCCTTCCTTACGGGAGAAGAAAAAAAGCATCCCAGGACCCTCTTTGTATGAGTAACTCAAACTTGCCCTTGAATGTATAGACTCCCCTGCAGAGTGGGGACGGAGCTGGGTGAGGGCCACATGGGATTTTGTCATCTTTTCATAAATCCCACAAGTTGTATTTGGTGCTTCTTTTTAGAATGTAAAGGTATTTACTACTTGCTGTTTTCAGCTCTGGGGCTTGAGCGGAAATGTAAAGACAGTTCATACATATAATTTTATTAAGCAAATGGGATTATTCTACAGATATTATGTTACCATTTGCTTTTACTGCTAAGCAAAATATTACATTTTGGGGATATTTCTTTGTCATTACAAAGATCTACACCTGCCTCTTTCCCCCCTAATGATCTTACTTGTCCTCAGGCACGTCTCTGTTTTGCTTTCTGGCGTGCATGACCATTTCATAAAGCAGGGCTTTTAGAACTGCCTTATGGTTTTGCATTTACTTATTATTATTGGGTGTCTTAAAAAAGGCTGGAAAACTTGGGTATGTCTGTTTTCCTTAGCAGAGGGGTAAACCTCTTTACCCTAAGCAACACGAATCTTTAGGAATAGTTTAGTATTTCTACTAAATGCAACAGTGTGTATGCATGTATGGACATTAAACTCTTCCCACTTCTTCCCAGTTATGTACCTCATACGGAATACCCACTTGTCTTATATTCTTGTACACTAACTCATTGTTTTTAAGTAAGAAAACCTCATAAAATCTGATCCTTTTCCCCCAAGACACTTTCAAGAAATCTCTTTTGTCATCAGAAGGCAAAGGGGAAGGCTGGAATTATGACATAGATTCTCAGAATGGACCTTTGAATGATGATGACTCTGTTAACCTTTTTTAGCGGGAATTCCTCCAGAGCTCTGAACAACCCAGACTGTGGCCCATTGCTCTGAGGCCTAAACAAGGTGTGTGGGGCTGCACATGCAGTGCAGAGCATTCAGCAGATACTCCATAAATGTTTGTTTGCCCTAACCCATGTTGGCTCCTCACGTAATAGCAGGCAGCCCAGGAACGTTTGTGCACGTGGTTAGAGCTCAGTCAGACAGACTTGGCTATGCTGTGTAAACCCAGCTTGCTATGGGCATCCTCCTGTTCCCTGAGTCAGATCTTCTCAGCTCACCAAACCCGCCGTGCTCATGTGACTCCCCAGAAACTCTTGGCCCAGAGTGTAAATCCTTGGGCACACAAGGGAGGAGGTAGCCACACAAAATGTGACCAGAATACTACTTTTTGAGCCAATATGTAGAACAAGCCACATTTAAAGAAATGGCAGTCTGGTTGAAAAACGCAACTAGAATTTCCGATGTTTTGTCCTTTCCGTGTGACCCATCTTAGATTCCTATCTTGGTTTCAGTCTCTCTCTTTGGCCAGGCAGTGGGTCCAGAACAAAACCCTTCTTTCTTCCTCTCTCTGTTGGTGTCATGAACGCCCCTTTCCTTTGGTCAGCCGGACTCTCCTATGCACCTCTTCCCTTCTCAGCACCCTCTTACTACAAGGGTCCCCCTTGCTGATCACACACACACACCCCTCCAGACGTGCAACCTTTTCTGTTTTAGCTTCACTCTGTCCTCTGAGAGGAGCATGGCTTACCCTCCATGCCACACACACTGTTGTCATTTTCCTCACAACCTTCAGCACCTTTGAGCATTCCAGGGAATAACATTCCTCATTGCTTTACATACAAAGTATAATTATAAGGGCAACATTTCTGTGGCTGCCACAAGTCTGGATCTCTCATCTTTCTTAGCCCTTCTGGCAGACATGCTTCCGGAACTCTTCCTCCAAATCTTGTTGTAAAATAATCAGGAACACATCCAAGGCAATGATTTTGAACATCCTGGAGTTTGACATCGGTGTTGTGATTTCTGGGCTCAGTTTTTTTGTGTGTGTGTGTGCAGTTTTTGGCCAGGGTTGGGTTTGAACCTGCCACCTCCGGCATATGGAACTGGCACCCTACTCCTTTGAGCCACAGGAGCTGCCCAATTTCTGGGCTCTTACCTCCCTCCCGGGATCAATGGTATGCAGGTCTCTGGTTTTAAGTCTTGTGCCAAATTCTAGAATTTCTAATTCTGCTCAGTGTCATCTTTGCCTGGATAACCAAACTCAGACTTAAAGGCTCAGGCCAGGTGCCAGCTACTCCAGGAAGGTTATCTTGGATATCCAGGTGGGATAATGACTGTATCTCCATGGTGCTGTGCTCACCTCCAGCTTAATGCTCAACATGGTTTGGAGGGCGGGTGGGTGGGGCATAGATCCAGGATCGTGAGCCACGCCACTCTCCTTCACGGGCAGCACCCTTCAGGAAGACATCACTCTAAAAAGAGCAAGGCAGCATGTGGACAAGGATCAGACTCCCAGCCCTGCCCTTATGGGTTCTGAGCTCAAACTGCAAGCTTAGGAGGGCATTGGGTTTTACTCCTCACCCCACCCTGGTCCCATTTTATGTATACACACACACACACACACACATATACATAGAGAGAGAGAGAGGGAAAAAGAGCGAGAGAGTCTCACTCTGTCACCCTGGGTGGAGTGTCATGGCATCGTAGCTAGAAGCAACCTCAAACTCTTGGGCTCAAGTGATCCTCTTGTCTCAGCTGAGACTACAGGCGCCTGCCACCACACCCAGCTAGTTTTTCTATTTTTAGTAGAGACAGGGTCTCACTCTTGCTCTGGCTGGTCTGGAACTCCTGAGCGCAGGCAATCCACCTGCCCTGGCCTCCCAGAGTGTTGGGATTACAGGCATGAGCTACTGTGCCTGTCCTATAATAATGTTTTCTTTAAAAGCCTTTTTTTTCCTAGTAGGAAAATAATAAATGCTAATTACAGAAACTTAGGGACTACCGAAAAGCACAGGAAACAGAGCACTCTGTTTTTATCTGCTAAAAATAAGCAAAATTAATATTTTAATATATTCTTATCAACCCATTTACTGTACAAATTCTAATTTAATTTAATTGTGATCAAGTGGAAAACACAACATTTTACATATATATATAAACATATTGGCTAACTAGTCAAGCATATAAGAAAAATCACCTAAATTTGAACAAAAAACAAAGAAGAGCAATATCCTGAAATTCCACACCAAGAAATAACCTCATTACATTTCAGTGTATTTTCATAAAACCTAAAAAATTTACATGTTTGCATAATCTCATGCCATGTGTTCTGAATTTTAATCTTAGCTAACAAAGGAACATTCATAGAATTTAGGTGGCAGATTTTACACAAAGGTTTTGGTGACATTCATTTTCCACCTGGTGGTTTATTAGTCTTGTTTAATTAAAAAATGATTCAGGCTCTACTGATTGGCTTTTAAGATGTAGAAAGTCATTAATAACATTCTTTGGCAATGAAAATGGTCATTAGAGTCTTTTGTGCACTTCTGCTTTTGAGAAATGGAAGAAAAGGGAAAAATAAAGATTTTTAGTTTAATCATCATCTCAGCTCAGCATCCCAATCATACAAATTGGACATGCTAATCAAAGTTGAAACAGACCCAGCTAATGTTTTATATAGCTTTTTATTATATTGGCAAGAGATTATCTGCTAACTGCTTTTCTATTTTGGGGTGCGAAAAGAGCAACATCAAGAGAGAATCTGTAGGAAAGCAGAGGACAATCTTGGAAAATGCACAGTGCTGGACTTTGGCCTCTGGCCGGGAAGCTACTCAACAGCACACCACTGCTCCATTATTTCTTCCGGCTCTGAGTCCAGTTCAAGGTGGGGAGGAGCCATCAGTCTTTCATGCTGTGACATCGCAGTTAGTTTTTAATTTTGGTTTCTCTTTTCTGGCTGGAGAGTATCTTTAAGTGATTAGTTTCAAGATTGGCTGTATGCGGTAGGTACATGTTCTGGACCCTTTCATTTCTGGTATCTGTTTTTCTCATCTGGTCCTACATAAAGAAAGCTACTTGTCTGGGGACACATTCTTGGGGATAATTCTTCCCCCACAGTACTCTCTTGATCTTGCTTAATGGAAAAATAAGGATAGAGAAATCTGAAATCAGCCTTCTAGAGAGTTGGTGAAAAGATCAATGGTTTGTGCTGAGTGGTGGTGGGCGGGCATCACTCACGGTGCTCGAAAGGCAACTTCCACACAGCAGAAGTGGCATCCAGGCCTCTGTTTGGTACAGATCTGAAAAGGATGACAGGGAAGTGTGGGGGAGATAGGAAAATGACTTTTTCTATTTACCCTCAGATAAGGTACCTGTTCTATTTTTCCCAACATACTCAAGAAGTGTCCTTCTGTTCTTTTTTTCCAGTTCAGTTCGAACGACCTTAAAGTTAATGGAAATTCCTTTTGCCTTCTGACAGCAGGTTGATTGTTTAAGTTCTCATTTTTAGCCTCATTATCAGGTCGGTTTGTCTTTTCCTGGGATTTTATAGGTGTTTAGTGTGAAGCTTCAAGGGATTGGGCTGGGGGAAAATAGCCTGATAATATTTTAGTGCGTAAGTCTAGCTACAAAATTCAGAAGGTTTAATCAATCTGCCATAAAGTTGTCATTTGGTTTCATAGGGAAGGTTCCTCTGGGCCATAATGAGAAATGATTTTGAGCCACAGGGCTGGTGTGTGAACAAGTACATAAAGTACTGGTTGCCAGTTACAGAGCCTTTTCTTATTCTGTTCTTTTTTTTTTTTTTTACAGACAGAGTCTCACTTTGTCACCCTTGGTAGAGTGCTGTGGTGTCACAGCTCACAGCAACCTCCAGCTCTTGGGCTTAGGCAATTCTCTTGCCTCAGCCTCCTGAGTAGCTGGGACTACAGGTGCCAGCCATAACGCTTGGCTATTTTTTGTTGCAATTTGGCCAGGGCCCAGTTAGAACCTGCCACCCTCGGTATATGGGGCTGGTGCCCTACTCTCTTAGCCACAGGTGCCATCCATCTTATTCTGTTCTATCTACTTTTATTTTCTGTTTTTTTCTATCTCACTTTTCTATCTCATGTGGGAAGGAACATGAGCAGTGTCCACCTGACAGGGCATCTCCGCCTCTCTGACACTATCCCCAGGTAGAGGGTGGTCCTGTGGGGCCGGTGGGCCCCACACATGGACTGTGTCAGTGGCAGTGGATGCAACAGCATCAAAGCCACAACGGAAGAGGGCATGCATCGGTCCAGGCCCTCCGGGAACCAGATGCTAATGATGGAATTATAAGTTCAGGAGGCTTTGAAAGATGGAGAAGGAAGAAAGGAGGAGTCAGGGAAAGGCTTTAGAACAGTGCCGGTCTGACAAAATGAGAGGGGAGGCATGAGGGTTGGGAAGGAAGAGACTTAGATCAGGGCACATCTCTGAGGAAGTCTCGTCCAGTGGGACAGGAGCTCCGGTGCAGTCCTATGAGGACTCCTCAATGGAGGAGTTGGGAACAGCTATGTTGGGAATGGCTGCATTGAGCAGGAAGTTCCCGGGCAGACTCCAGCTTTGGTTCAGATGTTGCAGCGGACCCCGAAGGTGCTGCAGGCTAAGTGAACTGCTGGGGCAGGGTGTCTCGTAGAGGGAGGTCTGACCAGGGCCTCCGTGTGGCTGCCACAGGGCCCTTTCACACTCTGCAGGAGGAATGTCACCCAACCTAATGGCCTATGATGCAGCTTAGTTCCAGCGACTGGGTGCAAACTGAGCATTCACAGGAGACTCTGGCACCTCTCTCTAGAAAGGCTGATCAGGCAACTCCAAGACGGTCATCTCCAAGGGCAGTGATATTAGTCTGCAGGTGGGCGTATAGCGTGTGTACTTGAATGGGCCCCTAGAACAGCACAGAGTCCCACTGAAGGGTTAACTTTTTATTTTCATTTTCTGAGACAGTATATCCCTCTGTGCCTCAGGCTGAAGTGCAGTGGTGTGACAGTAGCTCACGGCAGCCTCTCAGCTCACTTTTGAGCTAACATTTCATCCTTCTACCAAAAATTACTGAACACCAACCAGCCAAACCTTGGACTAGTTACAGGTGATGTGGGAGAGAACAAGATGAAGCCTCTGTCCTCAATTTGCCTACAGTCTAATAAGGGAGAAATAATTCTAAAACTAAGAGTGGGGTGAGTGCAGTTAGCATGTGTAGAAAATCAGGGACGAGGCAGGAAAGGGAAATACAGAGGAAAGGTGGCTCGTCATACAAACGTCATCTCTTCCCTCCTTGGAAATGAAATGTGAAAAGAGGAACCTTGGGTCTTGGGATGTCCTAGAGGAGCGGGATCCAGGGCCCTGCCTTGGGTCTATCCCACTGAGTGTGGAAGTTGAGCAGAGTGACTGGAGGTGTCAGGTGTCTAGTCTCTCCCTCCCCACTCCGTCCTGGGCTAGGGGTGAAATCAGCTCAGAGGAGCACATCGGGTTTCATTCCACTGATCACTTGGCTTCTGCACTGAGGACACTTTCGCTTTCCCTCCCTCAATCCCCCAGCATGGATGGACAGGGCTGGGCCAGTCAGAGACCGGGTTCCCTAAGCCTTTTCCGGAGTTTGCACCTCCAGGCATGGAAACACGTTTTCTCCGTCGGCAGCTCAATGACCAGCTGCAGTAAATTTGAACCAGACTGTGGCGGAGGCACTTATCCACATTTGTCAATCTTTCTTTCCTTTCACTGTTGACTCCTTTTTTACAGCATTAAAAAATTGTTAAATGGGGCAGTGCCAGTGGCTCAAGGAGTAGGGCGCCGGCCCCATATACCGAGGGTGGTGGGTTCGAGACCCACCCTGGCAAAAACTGGGAAAAAAAATTTGTTAAATGAAGTCAACTCTGATGAGCAACATCTGTGTCACTTGTTGTTATTCTTGTCCTGAGACCCTCAGCACAGCCGGGTGGTGAGGAAACCCCCCAGTCTTCCTCCCTGGTGCCTCCTCCTCCTCTCTTTTCCCTTGGGGTCCAGTTCTGGAACTTTAGCCCGAAGAAGCCATTGTCACTGCCACAATCTGGCCACAGCTCCACTGGGTCAGGGGCCTGGGGCGAGTGTGTTCTGGCAGCCATCTCAGGCTGAGCAGACCCCTGTGATGGTGAGGAAAAACACAAAAACAAAAACATGAGATTCACTGAGATAGGAAGTGAGGATGGGAGAGAAACTGAGAAGAAAAGGGGGTTGGGAGAGAGGACCTCAGAACATCGGCAGTCAGGAACCCCAGGGGGCTGCATGGAGGAAAGGGAGGGGCCTGACCCCTGAGGGGCGGAGCAGGAAGAGGGCAGAGGGTCACATCGACTGGAGGAGCACATGAGCACCTGGACACAGGGCAAGAGGGTTCTTGTCACTCAGTAATCACCGCTCTCTGCCTGCCGCAGCCCGAAAGTCGATCTGGATGTAGTGGCAGGAGGTGAAGGGTCTGGAAGGCTCTGCTGGTGCCTGTTGAATCTTTGTTCAGCTCAAGCTGCAAGATTGACACTGGGCCCCAGGACAGCAAGACAGGCTGTGTCAGCAGAGGGCACTCTTGCCTAGCAGACTGTGCAGAGGAAGGCTCAGCCCTTTCCCCCAGAGCTGAGAGCTGGGACAATGGCCACCTGTGTGGTGCCACCAGCAGGACTGCCTGATGCTGGGAGAGCAAAATTGGGTTCTGGTCGGTTGGCGTGTGGTTTACCTGCTAAATGTGTGTTGTGTGCTGTGTGTCAGTGCTCCCACAGGGCCCGGGATAAGGAGAGAGGCAGGAAGAGGCAGTCCTACGTGGTGATCAGGAGAATGTGATCTGAAATACGGCCTGGTTGGACTTGCTACTTCCTAGTGACTCTGGGCAAATGACTTAACCTGTCCGAGCTGTACTATCTTTATCTGTAACAGTGGTTCTCAACCTTCCTAATGCCGTGGCTCTTTAATACAGTTCTAATGGGTCGCAACCCACAGGTTAAGAACCGCTAATCTATAAAATGATAAGAGCACTGACTCAGGATTATTCTGCAGGTTATATAAGTTAGCATGAGGTGCTTAGAGCACTGCCTGGCACATGTAACTCTTACTAAATTCTTGCTGCCATTTGGGTTCTCATGAAGTTCACATGCCAGGGAGTCTGTTAAGAAGATTTATTAGGGGCAGCACCCATAGCTCAGTGGGTAGGTCTCCAGTCATATACACCCAGGCTGCCAGGTTCAAGGCTGGCCTGGGCCAGCTAAATAAC
>CAUYRH010063601.1:0-57829 GCA_963574655.1 Perodicticus potto | reverse complement strand
TAATAATAACAGCCACTCTTCCATCTGTGAAGCACTCTAGAGTTTCCAGAGCACTTTTACATACTACACAGGATCAAATCGGAGCCTCACACCAACCCTTTGCAGTGGGTGGTGATTATTAAAGCACTCTCATGGTGTCTGAGCCTGTCAGTGTTGGAGGGGACTTCAGATGTCACCTAACCCAGCTACCCAGCTGAAGTTCCCGTCCTCTCCAGAGTGGTCCAGCTGGCCTGTCACTCCTGCTTGGCTCCTGCAATTGCAGGAGACTTGCTATCACCTGGAGGAAGACCCTTCCAGCCTGAGAGGGTCAGGGGCTTGGAAAGGTATTATCATATTTAGCTTGTCTCCTTGTTAGAGATGTGATGCATTATTTGTGGTTTGGCCTTTGGGGGCATAAAGAGCAGAGCTGATATAATTTAATCCCTTCATTCAGATATTCAAGGGGGGCTCTCATGTCTCCCCATCTTTCTGTTTCCCCCAAATCCAGGTTCCTCCAAATATTCCTCATATAACATAGCACAGAATCTTTTCACTATCCTGGTCAATTTTCCTCTGCGTATACTTCCATGTCTTTGTGTAATCAGAGGAGGACAGGACTAGAGCTTCCTCATGCTGTGAGCTATGCTTCTGTTAATACATGCTCACCTAGCGTTAGGTTAGGTTGTTTTTTTCTGCCAGGCATATTACACTTTGGACATATTGAGCCAGCTGTCAGCTAAAATACTGCTGCTAAGCCTTGCTCTGTGCTTACAATATTGATTTTTTTCCCCAAATGTTAAAAGTGTTAAATTTTAACTTTATAAAAATCTATCCTTTTGGATTTAGCCTGTTGCCAAAATCTGTAAAGATCTTTTGGATTCCAGTTTCACGTCATTCATAAATTTGTTGAACACATCTTTAGACAGCCTTTAAGTCACTGATAAAAATGTTGAGGAGGACAATCTTCTGGAAACCTCCCCCAGGCTGATGTCTGTACTTGAATTGTCGTCCTTTGATTGTAGTTTACTAACCTGCACATAATTGTCCACCAGGCTACATCTCCCCATGTTTTCCACAAAGATGTCATGGGAAATACCTTGCTGAAGTTACTCTCATCATAATTTTCTGATATGTAAACTTAATAATCATGTCAAATCCACAGGCTGAGCTCCATCATAGCAGACACTCATCTCTGTGACCCCAGAGCCTTGCACAGTGCCTGGTACATAGCAGAGACTCAAGAAATAGCTGAAGAAATAGGTTAGTGAATGAATGAGTAAACATGAGGATCACCAGTCTTTAGGGTTTTTTTGAACCCACCTTCTTTCTCTCTTTTTTTTTTTGTAGAGACAGAGTCTCACTTTATCACCCTTGGTAGAGTGCCGTAGCATCACACAGCCCACAGCAACCTCCAACTCCTGGGCTTAGGAGATTCTCTTGCCTCAGCCTCCCGAGTAGCTGGGACTACAGGCGCCCGCCACAACGCCCGGCTATTTTTCTGTTTTGCAGTTCAGCTGAGGCCAGGTTTGAACCCGCCACCTTCGGTATATGGGGCCAGCACCCTACTCGATGAGCCACAGGCGCTGCCCCATCTTTCTCTTTTGAAAACTGAAACACTTGCTTCTACTTTCTTTCTTCCAATACTTCTTTTTTTTTTTTTATTGTTGGGGACTCATTGAGGGTACAAGAATTCAGGTTACACTGATTGCATTTGTTAGGTCAAGTCCCTCTTACAATTGTGTCTTGCCCCCAAGAGGTGTGTCACACACCAAGACCCCACCCTCCTTGCTCCTTCCCTCTCTCTGCTCTCCCCTTCCCCCACCCCCCACCATGTACTAGGTTATTTAGTGGCCTCATCTCAAAATTGCACACATAGGATTCCTGCTTCTCCATTCTAATGATGCTTTACTAAGAATATGTTCCACTTCCATCCAGGTTAATACAAAGGATGTAAAAATCTCCATGTTTTTTAACAGCTGAATAGTATTCCATGGTATACATATACCACAGCTTGTTAATCCATTCCTGGGTTGGTGGGCATTTAGGCTGTTTCCACATTTTGGCAATTGTAAACTGAGCTGTGATAAACAGTCTAGTGCAAGTGTCCTTATGACAAAACGATTTTTTTCCTTCTGGGTAGATGCCCAGTAATGGGATTGCAGGATCAAATGGGAGGTCTAGCTTGAGTTCTTTGAAGATTCTCCATACTTCCTTCCAGAAAGGTTGTATTAGTTTGCAGTCCCACCAGCAGTGTAAAAGTGTTCCCTTCTCTCCACATCTCTTCCAATACTTCTTTACTACTCATGAACCCTAAAAGGGCACCAATTTGCTTACTCATGAGAAAATAGGAGGTTGGGAAAGTTAAGAGATTTGCCCAAGGTGAAAGGCTACTAGAAGATTCAAGCAGTTGTCTGGTGGCTTCACAGCACCATGATGCTCTGTCTAGCTTCATAGCTACAGAATCTAGGAAGGCTCCCCACTCCAACAACAGTGGGGAGTTGAAAAATGATGCAGTATAGAAAAGCAGATACATTTCTTATAATATCAACCTTATTCACCAACCATCATTCATTAGTTCATTGATTCAATAAATATTTCTTGAACACCAACTAGTGCCAAACAACATGCGTTCTGAGTTGAGTTTAAGTTTTAGTTGGGAATGGAGCAAAAATAAATAAGCAAATTGAAATACAGTCCATGGTCATGGTAAGGGCTATGAATACAAATATGACAAGAGGCAGGGGAACTATATTTTACGCTAAAAACCTGACATCTGAGAATATATCTAGATGAAGAGAAAGAAGTGCGCGTGTCTTGGGACTATTTGCACCAGCGATGATGTCCTGTATTCACAAAGTATGATATGTTTCCTTTTAGAAAGCAGTGACCCTGATCGAGTGATGAGCTTTCTTGATGTAAAATATCTGATTCTTTCGAGGTGTATTTATTCATCTATTCACTCACTCGTTTTTGCAGTGAATACTTGTATTAAGGACGAAACCTTTTCATTTCATACATGCCAGGTGGGAATTAGGGATGAAAGAGTGAACGAGGCCTCAGAGGAGACAGAGAGGCACAGGGAACCCATCCACAGTGTGCCAAGAGGACAGCTCAGGTGTATCACCATTCACACTTTTAGGGATCTATTTGACTGAAGGAAATATAATGTAATAGCGTTACATTCCATAATGATGGCTTCAAAAATTTTAAAACCATTGGACCATCTCTTTAAAAGATACCTTTTATAGATGGAAAGTCCAATATATAATATTAAAAGGAGTCGCTCTGGTTGGCACAAAATTGGAGGCCTCAGGACACCTTCAAAAACACATAACATATTATGAAAACCACTGCCCTAAATATTTGTTATGGCCAAGAACAAGAATCTGTCCATGGTTCACTAAAACTTGTTTATCTTCAAGAGGCCAGGTAAGCTGGATTTGGAGAGCTATTCAGTCTTCAGTCAACACCATTGCAACCATTACCTCTGGCTTGTGTTGAAGGGGATAAATAAGCCTGTGCCCAAAAGAGAACTGATGTGGCTACATTTTTGCTGTCCTTCAAAGACATCAAATCATATTTATTTATTTTTGAGGCAGGGTCTCACATTGTCACCTTTGGTAGACTGCTGTGGCATCATAGCTCACAGCAACCTCAAACTCTTGGGCTCAAGCGATTCTCTTGCCTCAGCCTCCCAAGTAGCTGGGACTATAGGCAACCACCACAATGCCCGGCTATTTTTTCGAAATGAGGTCTCACTCTGGCTTAGGCTGGTCTCAAACCCATGAACTCAGGCAGTCCTCATGCCTCCCACCCACCTCAGCCTCCCAGAGTGCTAGGATTATAGATGTGAGCTACCACACCTGGCCTCATCAAATCAAATTTATTATAATTTGTATGACTCATAAGCACAATTTAAAGGGTTCATCATATTGTATTTTTCTACCTCTGGGCTGAGGTCACCATATTTGCATTAAGAATCATCTCTTTCAAACCCACACCATGTGGTCAGCTGGGCATCAGCTGATTTTAATGGTCCTGATGTGACTTCTAGCATGTTCTCATTTGAAGAAGGACCTGCTGCTTTTCTCCCACTGTAGCACACGTATGGATAGATGTTTGTTGGGTGCTCACAATTTCATGCCCTCATGCTCTTATCCCAGCACACAACAAGTCAAGGTAGACCTCACGCTCCAGCTTGGGGCCTGGCACCCTGTCCTTGCTAAGGCCCTCCTCCCTTTCCTTCTCTCCGCAGATGACAGCAACCGCCCAGCCAGCCTCCAAGGCCCAGGCTGTCCATATCTCAGCACCCTCGGCTGCTGCCAGCACACCTGTGCCCAGTGCCCCTCTCGACCCCCAGGCCCAGCTGGAGGCTGACAAGCGAGCTGTTTACAGGTAAGAGACACCTCAGAGTGTGCAGAGCTCCCGCAGTCCCAGCTCAACAACGAGAAATGAGCATGACAGCCTAGTGTGGGCCTGGAAGAGACAATGGAATAGCCATTCTCCTCAGCCTCCTTTTTCAAGTCAATCCAGAAATTCCTTAGCTGGCCATAGTGGAGTTGACTGCAGCTTCCTAGAAATGCGAGGGATAGAAGACACAGATGGTGTCTCCCAGGAGCGCCCCTTCCCATGTCAACTGGGGAGATGAGCCCTAAGCAAGCAGCCTTCAGTTCAGCCAACAGGCAGCTGCCTTCAGACCCTCTTCTCATCCGGTCTCCCACTGTTCCCCTTACTTTCGCAAGCCCACCAGAGTACTGGACATCTGGCTACACCCTCAGGACTCGGCAGTACACAGTTTTAGCATGCATGAAAATCATTGAGAGCTTGTTAACATACATGGTCTGGGTGCTATGCTCAGCATGTGGGGTTCACCTAAGTTAAGTCAGTAGTAGACTGAGCTATAGGAAGAGAAATACGAATTTTTCTTAAAGCATTCTGGGCAAATCTGATGCAGCTAGTCCTTGGACCATCTTTGACTCGTGGTAGCCTTTGCTTTTTAGCAATAGGTGTTGGGTGCGACTGCATAGGTTCTGGCACCTGCCCCACGCACCCAGGACTGGGTCCTGGATGTTGCAGAGGGTGGGGCTCAGAGAAATGTCTGTCTGCCTCAGTGAACTCCGGTTCTGTGTATGTGAGTGAGAAGGAAGGTGCGGTCACCTGAGAACAGGTCTGAAAGAAGCTCCAGCAGGAAATTTAGTCATCATTTATCCATTGGGAGGCCACTCCAGTAAGAGATGCTGGAGCCTCCACTCGGCACTGAGATTGGACCCTGGCTCACGGTCACTTGACTGAGCTTTTGTGGTTCTCATGCATCAGCACTCTTGGCTCGCCTCTGGCTGGGGGTATGCCCAGCAGGTGCTACAGCCCAGAACACGTGGAATGATCCACCCAAGACAAATGAATAGGAAGATTGGTTCCTCTCTCATTCCTCCTCCACCACCCCACTGACCATGCCTTTATGGTAATGGTGGTGATTAGTGCTGTTATTATCATTATCGTTGGCATTATTTTTAGTTGCTCGGATAAGCTGATTGCCTGTAAATATCAACAGTTGGGAATCCCAAGCAATGGGCCCTGATCCATAGATCCTAGTAGCAGGGGCCTCCCAGGTCTGGAGGAGGATAAAACACAGGACTTGGCCACCCACCGTATACAATGCACAGGCCGAGCCCCATAGATCCTGGTAGCAGGGGCCTCCCAGGTCTGGAGGAGGATAAAACACAGCACCTGGCCACCCGCCGTGTGCAATGCACAGGCCGAGCCCCAATGCCTGCTGGTGGAGATCACTGCCTAGGGCCCCAGAGATCTCTGCGATCTGGTCACAGTACCTGTCAGGGGGACTCTCAGCTTCCTCCAGTGTGGGACAGGCCTCTGTTCCCCTCCCCTTCTTCCTTCACACTCTCTTATTGAACTTACCATTAGTATGTGCCCAACTCCAGGGAAAAGAGGGTGATGTGAGAGGGGAAAGGAATAGACTCTTCCCTTTGTCTTTCCAGGAACCAGTAGATATGCCGACAAGAAACCCACACCGTGTGGTCAGAATACCAGGGGAGGCTTCACCGAGGAGGCAGGATTTGAATTTAGTCTTAGCTCAGTAAGAGACCCCATCAGGTGGAGAAATGGAGGTGGGGTAGGACTTTTCAGGAAGAGCAGAACCTGTGTGTTCCAGGAATAGCCAGTGCCCAGAGCAGCTGGGTGTGGAGACAGGAGGCTGCACAGTGACCTGTGAATGAACCTGGTTGACATGGTGGACTTGCGCTTCTGTGGAGAGCTTCAGAAGGCAGAGGGGAATAACATGGCCTCTGACAACTGCCTGACAGCCTGGTGATTTGAGCTGTGCTCACCAAGGTCATTGCTACACCAAGCATGGTCCATGGACTAGCAGCTTCCTGTCACCTGGGAACTGATTGGACAGGCAGAATCTTAAGGCCCACCCAGACCAAAGGATTCCTGATTTGCACGTTCACAAAATCCCAAGGGGATTCATTTGTACACTAAGACCCTCTCAGAGCCCTGGGGGTGGGACCTAGGTGAGTTTAGATTGTAGTCTAGAAAGCCCCTCAGATTAGTGGTATAGCAAAAACATTTTGGAAAGCTAGGCTGGAGTCATACTTCTGCCATTGACTAGTCTCTCTGAGCTTTAGTTCATGATGGAACCTAAGCAGCAGGTTTGATAAGAATTAATGAGAATTAATTCAGGGGATGGGTACATTTATAGTCCTGACTCAAGCCAGTAACAAAAAGATTGTGCCCCCTTAACATTTTGAAATTAAACAACAACAGCAAAAAGAGTTAATGAGACAGCCGTGTAAGCAGATACGATGACTGCCACTAAACAGGTAGGTTTCCTTTGTTCTGTCAAGGAGATCCCTGGGCTCCAGAGTCCTTCCCAAAACCCGGGCTCATACCCTACCCAGGCCAGATTGTAAAAGATGTGGGTCACCCCCCGCCCCGCCATGGGAGCTGCCCACTATGGTGTCACTTAAACTATGGCCCAGATCTTCCTTCAATCAACACTTCTCCCCCTCCCCTCACTCCGGGGTTTTATTTGCCTTCTCCCATTGGGTTGACCACCCCACAACTCTTGACATGTGCTCAAAGTGTGTCTGCAGCTGCCTGACCTTGGAGACGAAATCCCAGGCAAATGTGACTGCCCCAGAACTCAGGACAGTGAGCTTATAGCAACCTTGGGCCCAGCATCCCATCTGTCCTGTTCTGTGCTGCCTCCTGGCCCAGAGACCCCAGGGTTTTCTTCCATGACTATACCTCTCCCATTAGTATCAGCTGTAGCCTGGGGATGAGCAGGGAGAGGGCCCGGCCTCCTGTAGGGTTGAAGAATGTTAACTAGATTTGCCTGCCTAGGGCATCCTGACTTCCAAAGCACATTAGGGAGTCCTCCTTTCATGTCAATAAGTGACCAGACCCTTTCTGTGCAGTTTAGTGCCCCAGCACTGACTTCTGGGAGGACCCCTAGAACAATAGATGAAGGAAGGCTGGGGTGGCCCTTCATGCCTAGACCCCTGCTCAGTGGCAGAGGGGCAGTGTGACAGAAGGAGAGGGAGCCTGCCACCCCAGGGAAGCTGCTTGTGTATGAAGATGGTTCACTTCTGATGTGGAAACTGTGGGAGGAGGGGAGGAGTGGAGGGCTGAGTCTGTCTTTAATTGGCTCATACCGGAGCATTATCTAAGCTCATCAGCCACACGACCAGGAGCTCTTGCTCAGACTCATGATTCCATTCTAATCCGAGCAGATCCCGTGACTGGATGCACATGGTGGGTAATTGCGTTTGTGGCCCAAGAGCAATGCTGAGAAGGGGTCTGAGGACAGGAGGCCTGTGAGTGAGGGAGCACAGGCTGGGACCCAGCTCAGTTCTCCCCTTCCCCAGCCCCCTCCCCAACCCTGACATTTCCCCCCAAAGAAGTTCACACTTAGCTTGAGCCCCAACACCCACCTACCCATGCTGGTGGCCCGTGGCCAGGTGTCACTGTCTGGGGTGAAGGGGAAGATTGTTAGGAGCACAGAGACAAGGGCCAAGAAGGTGAGATTAATTCAGCTGTCGCTTGCTGGCTTTCCCCCTCCCCTCCGGTCTCCTTCATTCCCTTTTGAAGTTAGTGGGTTCCCATGGAAACCAGGGTGTCCTGAGGAGCAGAATGAGGGGCTAGGCCTGGCAGGACTGGTGGGGAGAGATTGATGTCTCTGCTAAGGTGGTGGCTCTCCCAAATCTGACTCAATGCACTGAGAACCCGGGAAGTGGCCCACCTGGTACTGAAAAGAAAAGGCTGGGCTGGAGGCACGAGGAAGTGGCTTGAGCAATTGTGCTTTTCTCTCCAGCAGGAGAGCTAGAAAATGGAGCTGCAGCAGCAGGTGGAGACGAGGAGGCAGCTCTGGGCTGCATTTCTCCTTTGAGGCATAACTCACTGTCGAATTAAGTGTGTTAACATTGTGCTAACATTGTTTCTATTTCCCTGTCAACTTCATGAAGACGGGGTCCAGTTCTGTCTCACTCACTGATTTCTCCTTAGAGCAGGCAGCTTAGGCAAAGTTAGTACTGAAGTCAAAGCTTGTGGGATGGTGTCATTAATTAGGCCGTATCCCATAAATATAACATATTTCCAGGTTGATGTGCTGACAAATGGCTCTTGGGGGGTGGAGGGGAGGGGAAAGCTCTGATCTGTGGCATTTGCTGATTTTTGTGGTGTCAATGCTCCCACCATGGCTCATTCCAAACTGCCAACTTGATGCCACTGAACAGAGTTGGGAAGACAGATGTGCACTTGGCTTTCGCCAGGCTGAAGGTACAAACCCCACAGCGGGGGCCAGGTCTCTATTTTCAAACAGGTAAGCTGCTTCTTTGGAATGGTCTTACGGAGACCAGTCCCACCTTCTCAGTCCCCACTGTCCTGTCTGGTCTACCCCTGGCTTTTAAATATGAAATATTCTCTTAGCAAATTAACACATAGAGCAGTGCCTGCCGTGGAGTCGGTGCTTCCTGAGCGTCTGCAATGATGGTTTCCCAGCTGAATGCCAAGGCGGTGAATTTCTCCTTCTTAGACTCCACCCAGTCGTAGCTCTTTTTTTCTGCTTTGAGCAAAGCCCTGCCTTCACTCCCAATTCTCTACCTTTTCAAAGTTGCTTCCAAACCTTCCTTGGAAGTTTATCAGTGAATGAACTCCACCCTGGCTGCTGCAGAAACCCTGCCTCCAACCACTGTCCGGCCCCTCTAGTTTCTAGCTCTGACCTTTCTGTGCTGCTTGTCTGGTTTCTTATTTCAGTCTCATCTCCTATGCCGGAAGGAAGCTCGGAGCTTCTACCCCAGAGAGCTAACGGTGAAGTCCAGCTCTAGTTTGATAAAAGCAATATGTGTTTCTGAAGTCCTGTTTGTATCCCACACGTTTCTGTCTCATCCAGACTGAGTTCCTCTGGACTCCATACTTATTTGGGGAAGGAACAGGACAGGGCAGTGGGCAGTGTTCAGATCATTCCCTTGAGACTGTCCTAAAGGCCACCGAAGTTCTGTGCTTGATCCTGACAGTCCCATAGCTAGAGGTGCAAATGCCGCTGTGGCAGTGCCAGGCAGCGGGAAATAGAATCGTGTTCTAGAAATAGACTTGATGATAACTAGCATTGTCGCTTGGAGCAAGTTAATCTCTCTGAGCCTCTGTTTTCTCAACTGCAAAAAAGAAAACTGTAATAGTTAGATTAAATTAGATAATATATGATAATACCTGGCATGAAGATCAGTATTTGTCAGATAGACCAGGGTGTTTTACACAGAGGGGCCAGATGTGTTGATTTGGCCCATCCAGGACATGATAGTCTGATGCTGAACTTCAGAGAGGTGGGATTCTGGTTAGGAACACAAGCTGCTGAGCTTAAGTTGCCTATTTCTGGCCCCATCACCGGGCGCTAAAGCTTTCTGTGCCTCAGTTTCCTCATCTATAAAATAGGAATAAAAATAGAATAGTCTCTTCATCAGGATTGCCATCAGATCTAAATGAGATAACACAAGTAGAGTGGTTGGTAAGCAACCTGGCAGACAGGTAGCAGGGTGTTGGCTGCTACTAGATGCTTGGGAAAGTCTAAGCAGAGGGCTGGTGAGGCTAGCAGGAAAGTGGTGAGAGGCAGAGCTGGACGGGGCTCCCAGTCAAGTGGTCGTCACCCCACAATTCAATTAAATATTTACTGGGCTCCAGCCCAGCGAACTGTGCACCTGTAAAGTGTTGAATCAGGTTCTGACAGGGGTTCTGTCCAGGAAGTGGAGGGCAGACACAGCAAGTAGGTATAATAGAAACTTGGCACATGGATTTGACCGCAGTGTGGGAGAGCTGTACTGCTTTTCCCCAGGGAGGTGAAATGACAGCCACACTGCCTTTCCTGGGACTGGGCTGAGAGAAATCCCCTCGGGTTTGGGGCTGGCACAGGGACTGGGTCCCCTTTAGCAGCTGCCTGGTCAGGGCTCTGGGAACTGGCACTTCCTAATGAAGTGTCTTTGAGGGAACTCTTCCGCCCTGTGACCAATGAGTGTTCTGGCTCCAGAGGGGTGACCCTGGAGCTTAACCCTCTGCTTTCCCTGGCATTTTGCTTGGTCATTCCTGGAATGTGCTGGGTGAGGTGGCCTGAGAATGGTGAGGGAGAAATGCATCCATTCCAGGCAGAGAAGTTGGAACAGAGGCTGCGTGCCAGGGACTCTGAACATCCAGGTGCTATGGGCCCAAGCTGTGTCCTTGGCTGGGCTCTATGGTCTGGGGGCTCAGCAGTTAACTGTAGTCAGGGGGGTGTGAACCTGCTGGAACTGTAATCTGGAAAATGAAACCATGCTTAGGTTTCACCTGCACCAGTTAAAGCCTATTACTTGCCCTTCCTACCAGCATCAGAAAGCCCCTACCCTGAGTTGTGCACGTGCCTCGGTGTGCTGAGAGTCTGCAGCTGCCTTGCTCAGGAAGCAGGTGTGGAGAGAAGCAGTGGGTCCTGCTGTTTCCACAGCTCACAGGCCTGGCCTAAGTGGAGCTAAGGAGTCCAGGGATCCCGCTGAGATGAGGATCATTGATAAGAGATCCAGGTCTGGAAGCCCAAGGACTTTCATGCTCAGGAGATTATGTTAGGATTCAATGAGATAACAATGTTAACAACTAGAAGTACTTGGCACATAGAAGGCCTGCAGTGAATGGGACTGCGTTTGTGAAGAAGCACTGCACCGATCCATCCCCCTCAAGGGAAGACAGAGAATAGGACCTCCAGCTAGTACAAAGGAGGTGGGTGGGGTAGGAGGAGAACAGCAAGCTTGGAATGTGCCGATGGCCTCTCCCCAGGGCTGGTCTGAGCCAGCTGGCCCCCTCTTTTAACCGTGCCACCCACCTTTTGCTTTCCCAAACCATGGCTGAGTACAAAGAATCTAGACTAAGACCCAGATGAATTGTGACTTTACCACCGGGCAAAGCATTTAACTCTTTAGACAAGCTTTCCTACCCCTCCTGGAGGCATCAAATGAGGAAATGAACGATCTTTAAAAATGTTAAAGCCCTGGGCAAACACACAGAAACATTGTTGCAAGAGGAGGTTCTTTTGGAAACTCATGGGCTAAGGCAGAGGTTCTCCTGTTGGCAATGGTCTTGATGCACCAGGGGTTAGCCAGGCAGCTCAGTTCTTCCACTCCGGGATATATATGACTCAAAGGCAGCGGAGGAAAGAGAGGAGGTTGAACTGATTCCAGTAATGGTTCAAACACAATGCATGGAAGAGGGAAGACCACAAGATTTGGAGGTGGGCTTCCCAGATTTAAATCTCAGCCCAATCACATCTTAGTTTGATGAAGTTGTTTAACCACACAGCATGTCGTTTTGCTGATCAGTAAAAGGGAATGATGAGGATGTTGGGGTGGCACGGGTAAGAGCATTTTGTAATTTACAAAGTGCCACCACGTGTGTGTGCAAGTGTGTTTAGTCCTTGCTGGTGACCAAGGCAAAATGGACAGAGCTTTACTCCCCACAGCAGCTCTCATTCTGTCGTCCTTTCCCTTTGTGTGCTGGCTAGATTTCTGGTGACTTGAACAGAAGCTCTGACTACCGCTCACGAGCTGCCTACTTTCAGGAAAGACCCTTCTCTTCTCTGTACTTGCGGTCTCTCTCCTAATAATGAAGAGGCTGGAACACGAGGTCCCTACAGGCCTGAAGTTTGTGGCTCTGCATATTTTCACCCTTACAGACTAGCCTTAAAAGTCACCTTGTTGTGATTTCACAGTGATTTTTTTTAATGTGCTAGGAGTGGGGTGTGTGTGCACGTGTGTGCTTGTGCGCGCTCAGGGAGGGTTGCAGAGCGGACCCTGATCCGCCCTGGGCCCTGCACTTACCAGGAATGGACCTGCCCACCCACCTGGGGGAGGAGAGCTGGGCTAGAGCCCAAGAACCCTAACAGATGCAGTTCCAATTTAGCAACAAGAAGAAGTCCTCTCCAAGGCAACCCAGGCGAACATACCGCCCACTGGGCAGGACTAAAAATACACCCACATGGTTTCAACGTCACACCTGAAGTAAAAATACACCCAACCAGGGGCTGCTGGCTTGTTCTCCCCACCTCGCTCTGTTCTCTCCATCTGGTACCTCCAAAGAGAGGAGCAGCCAAGGGCTGGGCAAGCACCTTTCTTCACACTCTCTTCCCTCCCTCCAGGACCTCGTCACCCCCACCCCTCACACGCCCAGCAGAGCCCCAGTAAAGGCAGGTCCCTTTGTAGAAACTGGAAGCAGCCAGATTGCCAAATCTGATCTGAGTCCCTCAGTGGGGGTAGGTTCTGAGCCCGAAAGAACTTCACAATTGTGTCTCAGAATCTTCATTACCATAGTTACTGCTGGCTTCATTCATTCATTCCCATGCATTACTTCATCAACACTTTTTTGAGCCCTTGCTATGTATGGGCCACGCACTGTGTCTAACCCTTGGGAATTCTGAAAGCGATGCAACCACGGACTGGAGAGGCTCACCATGCAGGGGGAGGGTGGGTCTGTGCACCGACCACTGTGATTAGTAGAACTTCGTAATTGTCATAAGGGAAATAAAAATGAATTCCTACTGGTAGTGCTTTTTCGGTTAAAAGAAAATGAGGTTCTGAGTTCTGATAAATTTAGTCTCTCCTCTGTCTGGGCCTCTATTTGAATTGGCACGGGAGCCTGTTTCCCAGCAAAATGAGTCAGTGGAATGGGAATATAAATTTATTAGAGTGGATGGTGTTTATGTTTTCTCTGAACAAAAAAGGTGCCTACGCACCCACCAATCCAGGGAGAGGGAACAAGCATTAATTGATAGCTTACTAAGTGCCAGGACCTCTCCATGTTTCTTTACTTAATCCTTACAAGACCCCTATGGGAGGTGCTATCCCTCCTATTGTATAAAAGAGAAAATCAAGGCTCAGAAAATTTGATAATTTCCCAAAGTCACAGAGCTGTCTGATCCTAGCACCTATGTGTGTTTCCAGACTTCTCACCCTAAATCGTGAGTGTGGTCGGGGAGAAACCCCCGAGCAGTTTCTGTGACAGCTCAGAAGAGGCACTGGTTTCTCTTGCTGGAGAATCCTACAGGCAACTTTCGCAGGAGAGATGGCATTTTGAGCTGGATTCTGAAGGTCATTGGAAGGGATGCGTAGGGAACGGGTTTAGGTGGAAGGAGTCACAGGAGACAAGGCTGAGGCAGAGGACAGCACAGGACAAAGGCAAGCACTGGAGCTGATGTAGGGGGAGTGCTGACCACACAGGGCAGCAGGGCCACCGCTGTCCCTCCAGCCACCACAGTACTTTTCCACTGTGTCCTTCTAGGAGAAATACTGAAAAGAGGCTGAGGCCCACTGGTGAAGAGCCGGGGGCACTCATCTGAGGAGTGCCGGCTTCCTGTCCTCAGTATCTTGGAGAAATTCCACCGTTCTTCAATAGGCCCTTGGTTTGGGCTTTGTGTGGTGAAAAGATGCCCAGGAAAGGGCTGGGGAGGGCTGGGCTGGACAGTGGCTTCTAGAGAATTTAGTCTCTGATTCTGTGAGCCTTGTCATCTCTGGGGAACTAGAAATAAAAGGTAAAAATGCCAGCCCTTGGCAGTTTCCAGGAAGGCTGGCCTTTGGCAAGGTGACAGCCACCATGTGCCCATAGGGGATAGGCTGGGGACCTGGGGAACCCCTGCAGCCACACCTCCCTTCCCCCTGGTGACAGTCTCATGTCCTCTGAGCAGCCTGGCTCTGACCTGGCCTCTGGTCCTCCTGGCTGGTCACTGAAAATCTCCTCCTAGAAACTTCACTCTCCTCCGTTCATTCCACCCTCCAGATCATCTGTCCTCAGCCCAGCAGAAGGGCTTGGAGGCTCTGTCCCCCCTGTCCCTACTGGAAAAGGCAGGAGGGGCTCTGGGAGGGGGTGGGCAGTGACACTGGGCCTCCCCGCCCAACCCCCAGCAGTGAGTGTGGGCTTTGAAGGCAGGTGCAGGGGCTCCAAGGGCAGTCACAAGGGAGGAGGTGGGCAGCTCGGGCAGGCGGCCACACACTTGGCTGGACCCGTAATTGAGGTCTGCCGTCCTGGCCAAGGTCACAAGGGAAGGGATGGCATGGTGTGACTGTGAATCACAAGGTTTATCACCCAGAAAGAGAACGTGGCTCTAACACCTTCCCCTGCCTGTGACCATCCTTGGGTCCCCCCCTCCCCAGCAAAGGCCTCTCAGTTTTTGCATCTTACAGCCTCTCTGAAACTCTATATTTTTGTATTCCTTCTAACTTTTTCTGTTTCTGCTTCTGTTTCCATTTCTCCCTTCAGCAGGAAAAAAATGTTTTAAATTAAAACCAAAGAAAAGAAAGAAAGAAAAACCCAGGTTGTTCAAGAAAGAAGAAAGGCAAATGGACAGGACCCAGCTATCTTTTTTTGAGTCCATTTAGCAAAAAGAAAAGAGCTGCAGCCATACAGGGGAGCTTTAAGTTAGATTTGAGTGTAGGAGTTGCCAAGGAAGTTGTGGCCTCCATCCAGAAGGTCTTTAAAAATGTTAGGGAAACCTGTCAGCTCCATTTACATTAGGAACATCTGTCTGGAGATGAGGACGAAGGAAATGGGCTTTGTTGACTCTTGGCCACCCAGGACGCTCTCAGAAACCTCACCAGTGTTGGGAGTCAGGGTCTCTTTGATGGAGAGGGTCTCCGCCTGTCTGTTGCTAAGAGAGAGGGTGGTGGTGACCTCTGAAAAGGGTTCAGGAACACCCTACCCTGGGGCTCTCCTGGGGTGGGGTGGGCGCAGCCACACATACCTCATCCCCATACTGGGCATTCCAGGCCAGCGAATTTGGGTGATGTAAAAAACACGAAGGCAGAAATGTCAGAAGTAATTAAACCAAACGATGGCTTAAACCCCTGTAGAAATCAACACATCCGGTTTAATCACCTTCTTAAGCTAGCACAAGACTGCAATTCTACGGAGAGGGGTTCTTTATTTCTTTGGATCGTTAACGGGAACTGCATATCTTGAGCTTGATTTTAGTCCAGATGCTCCTGGGGAGAGGTGATGGGGGGGGCTGCTCAGAAAAGAGAAAAGAAATAATAAAATGTTGTTGGGGATCATCTCTTCTTCCCCTCTGCCTGAGCCGAGAGCTAAGCGCCGCTCTCCCTCCCTCCCGCCTCTGTCCGCACTGGCGGTGAGGCGAAGGCGCCCGCCCTCCCAGCACCCAGGCGGAGGCACAGTGCTGAATGTGCTAAATTAGGCCATTAGAGAAATTCATTTCTCTTTATTAGTCTGTGTCAAATCCTTTTTATTAGTGGCTGGAAACGACCTCTCTTCTGCAGTAAAATGTCATGCCAGTTCACTCCTTTTATTTGTTCTGCACTGACAGGCTCAAACTCTCACTGAATTAGTGCAGTGAGATTTATTTCCTCCAAATTTTGAACGGCTTAAGAGAGATTGAGGTGGAGGGGGCGGCCACATGGGAGGTGACATGGTGGGGAGGAGAGCAGAGAAGGGATCTGGGAGGGAGAAGGTGAGCTCTTATGGAGGTCAAATGTCCTCGGCTGGTTGGAAATAAAGTCTAATGACCATCTCTCACATCCCATTCAGCGTCTTCTGAGGACTGAGTTTCCACACTCCTGCTTGTAGCCCCCGAAGGCTGTTGACCAACAGGGAAAGAGAGTCAGACAGCAGGAAGAAGAGCTCCTTAAAAGCCATTTTCGGCTTAGACAAACTGAGGCTCAGGGAAGGCCAACACCCCACTTCTAACTAGAAACCTCTTTCCCCACCCCCTGTCCCTGGTTCAGACAGGGCTGTGCATGTCCTAAGTGGCTTAGAGACCGCCATCATGGGCCTTGCCCTATTCAGGGGGATCCCCAAACTGGGAGCAGAGGCTGCTGGAAAGGACCTCTCCATGGTGGCTGCTGGCCTCACCCCCTGCTTTATGGGGTGATCTGGAGGGGAGCTTAGAAAATATACGTCACCCCTCAGCTGTCACAGACTGGGAAACTGAAGAAGGACGGGAGAGTTTCCCATGACAGGGGGGAAACAGCCTTAGAGAACCCAGTACTATGCTGCAGCCACAGAACCCAGATGAGGCCCTGGGAAACAGAGCCTGTCTTCTCCAGGGGCAGTGCAGTGTCTCAGTGGCCCCTGTGCTCCAAGTAGCAAGTAGAAGGTAGCGTCGGGGTTCATCAGGCGATTCAGGTGGATAGGAGAGCATGAGAACCAGAGGCAGCCCCACTGTCAATGGCTGCGGTTCATAGGAAAGGCTGTGGGTCAGATCAGTCCTTCTGAGCTCAGTGGAGACCAACAGGGCTCTGGGATGGGTGGGAATAAGCAGATGCAAGAACCTTGGGAAGATGGGGCACGAGAAGGGAGGCTCCAGGGGCTGAGGCTGCCACTCACTGCCCTCCCTCCCTGAGGGGAGCCAGAGAGAGGAGCTGAGCCCCCGCCCCCCGGGAGGTCTGCCCTGTGACCCATAGACTCCAGTTAACTTGGACAGAAGGGTGGGCATCAAGTTCCTTTCTTATGAGAGACAGCAGGAGCCCCAGGTATGTACCTGTCAGCACACATGAATTCATTCTGGGGCTACCTGACACCTGCCAGGGATACAGAGCAGACGCAGCACAGCAGGTGTACCTGGCTCCCCAGGGCACGTGACAATGCCCTCTCCCTCCCACCGCCCAAGCCCAGCTCTGTCTGAGGCCTATGAGCACCTCATGACCCGCCTCCTGCTTCCCCCTGGCCTCATCTCCTTCACTCTCCTCCCACCTGTCTGGCTCTGGCCACACTGAGCGAGTTAGATTTGGTTCTAGAAACATGCCAAGCTCATTCTCTCTCAAATGCTTCCCCTCCTCTCCGCCTGGAATGCCTCTCCCTCAGCTCTTTGCTCGACTGCGCCTCATCATTTGAGGCTTAACTTAAATGTCACCTCCTCAGAGAGGCCTTCCCTGACCACGCTAAAGAAAAACTGCTCCTCCCTGCAGGGGCAGGGACAGACCAGAGGAAACCACCCTCTTCGCCCTACCGTTAGTGCAGTAGCTGGAGGACTCGGTCACAGCAAATCCCTCTTCCCCACCCACGTGCCGCTCCCTCTGTGTACACAGAACACACCACCCAGCACACAGACTGCATACAGATAACACACGCACACGCTGTGTTCACAGCACACAAAGCTGACACCGCTGTCGCATACGCACAACCCATGTGTCATATGTGTTGTGCTACGTAAACACAACACCGGGTGTGCATGCAATAAAAACACACAGGACAGCACACGACACTCACACCCTCGCTCTGACGGGCAGCCTGCATTCAACCCGGGTGCCCACGCATCCACACGCACACACCCATCGAACCAGTGAGAAAGGAACATGCGGTGACCGTGGCTGCGAACTGGGGACGGGGGCTGCACCCCCACCACCTGGCACGCTGCTGCGGATTATTAGTTCCTGGTAATTTAGTGCCCTTGTACAGAGTCGATTTGTGCCTTTCATTCCTAATTGATCTAGTGGCTGTTTAAATGGCAGCAGGCATCTGTTGAGAGTAGGAAGGTTCATAAGGCGCAATAATTCATAACACCGTCTGGAATTTGCCTTTCATGTCCCTCAGCTAAACCACTGCAGGGCTCTGCTTAAATTACAGCCACCGAGGCTTTCTTTGGTATTCCACTCAGGGCCAGGAGAATCTTGCATTAAACTGGGATCAGGTTAGATTAGACTATAATATGCTGCAGTATTAGTGGCTGCAAATGAAGACTTACACTGGAGTTTAACCCCTTCACCTGGGTTCTTCTTTGTCTTCAGCCGGATGGCTAAGCTAACCCATTCTTTTCCCTGCCAGCTTTCTTCCCAGGGTTCAGCAAATCTTCTAGCAATCTGGGACTGCCCATAGGCCACGCTTAAATATTGACCTTTTTATCCTGCAGACTTCACCTCTAGCCTGCAGCCTTGGGGCCTGGGAGTTTATGCATCAGCTTCCAGAACAAGGGCCAGGGTGACAGTGTCCAGGGACAGGCTCTGCCAAGCCCAGCAGCTCATCTGATGCAAGGATTTATCTCCCTTTATCACCCACTACCCCTGAGCCTGAGTAGAAAGACTTGTAAATTGTGGGTCTGAGTGTGGATGGGGGTTAGCACTTTCTGGGTTTTTGCCCAGAATTATTAAAATTCCAAGCTAGGGCAGCTCCCACCCCTTTTACAAATGCTTTGCAGGCTAGATGGTCGGTCCTACTCTGTACATTCATTCCTGGCATGCTAGAAGGGACAAGCATGTCTGTTTTCCTTTTCAAGACTTACCATGTTCTCCGATATGGTGGCCCCTAGCTACATGTAGCTATCTACAGTTAAATTAATTAAAATTTAACTTAATTTTAATAGCATTAAAAGTTCAGTGTCCTTATTACAATAGCCGTATTTCAAGGGTCCATTGGCCTCACATGGTTAGTGGCTACCAAACTGCGCAGTGGAGATGGACGGACATCCCCTCACTGCAGAAAGTTCTATTGAACAGTGCTGGCTAGAGTGTCTCCTTCAGCAGCGATCTGGGGACCAGGTTCAAAACTCATTCCTCCTCCTCTCCCAGCAAATGAGACTAAATCAAAAAGAAAAGAGCTAAATTTTATGGTCCCAGGAGTCTGAGAAGACAGTCCAGAGAGGACCGTGCAGATGCTTATTTGGAATCACAGTGGAAGGGAAAGGGACTCCCCAGAATCACATCCATCACACGTGCTGCAGAAATAAATAAGCCACACATTATACGTGCAAATAGGCACACACACATATCTTGAACAGATATTAACTGAGATCCACATTCCTTTGCTAGACTTTGGACATACCATGATGAATAAGGCGGGCCAGATTCCTGCTTGCATATAGCTCTCAGTCTAGTGAGGAAGGCAAATGAGAAAACAAAAAACTCAGGGGCTATCAGCGTAACTTTGGTGGGGGAACATCCTGGAAAGCCCAGTGATTTAGTGACCTCTGAGCCAAAATAGAGTCCTGTAGGTAAGCACTTGTCTCACACATACATGTCATAGGACCGAACACTCTCACTCTCACACTCTTTATTCATTAATTCATTCATTCAGGCACCAAAATATTTAAGTGCCCGCTATGAGCATTTGAGAAGGCTAAGGGATACCGTGATCCGTAGGTCAGGCAGAGTCTTGGAGGAAAACTGTGAAACAGTGAACAAATAATGAAGGTCTGATAATGGAAGAATACAGGGAAAGGTTACATGTGCAATTGGGGTGTGGGAGCTAAACTGAGTCTGCCAACAGGCTCAAGACAGGTGGAGACGTCTGCCCACCAGATGTGGACAAGTATTTGGGTTCACACACATCCCCCTGCGTACACTCACAAACATACAAGCATCTGTACATAGCTGCTGCCTTCAGCTGGCTCCAGACAGCCAAAAACAGGTCTGCCTAGCACGAATGTTCACGTCCAGGGCTTTTATAGACACTTCCCACATTTCCATCCTGGGTTGACTCTGAGCCAGACATGGACCCCTCCTTCTTTGAAGGGTTATAGCTCATCCTCTCTCTCCAAAATATCCAGGCAGCTCATCTAATCAAAGAGAAAATGTAAGCACCCAGGGACAGGGACGGGAAATGGTGCTATCTAGGCTGAACATGGGGACTGGGGATGCTCTTAAGGAGTGGGGACTTGGGACGAATGACGGGGATGTGGGAGAGGGAGCCTGGTGGCTTCTGAGCCCAGCAAGCTGCACGGTCTCTTTGTGTGCGCATGTGTGAGCTCTTAATGTCCCCGCAGGCACCCTCTTTTCCCGCTCCTGACGCTGCTGTTTGAGAAATGTGAACAGGCCACACAGGGCTCCGAGTGCATCACCTCCGCCAGCTTTGACGTGGACATCGAGAACTTTGTCCACCAGCAAGAGCAGGAGCACAAACCCTTCTTCAGCGATGACCCAGAACTGGACAATCTGGTAAAGCCCCTCCACCTTCTACCCTGGCTAGAGTCTTCTTACCCTTCAATCCCCTCCAAATGCCCTAGAAATGATCCTTCCATTCAGCAAAAGTTTGCGTGTTCAGCATGGGGCACGCCCTAGATGTGCCATACGAGCAGCCAAGAACCCTCCCTAACTTCCTTAAACCAAGAGTTCCATGGACAGCTTTGCTGCCAGTGCTCTCCCCGTGTATGCCCAGGCTGGCACCAGCATATTTCTATCTATCTCTTGTAATGCAGACAGGAAGGAAGGACAGTTGTAGCAGCTGGCATGTGTAGGGCAGCTGTTCTGCAGCCTGGAGTCCTGGCATGTTAGCAGATCTGTCTTGGGCTGCTCAGAGAGGAGCTGATGTGTAATGCCGTGTGGAGGATGCGGGGAACAGGCATGTTCAAGCAGGTCAATAGAGAGAAAGGCCTGACATAGTCATGTTGTGAAGACCAGCAGAGGGCCTGTCCATTTAGGGGACACTGGAGATCAGGCTCCCAAGCCCAATTTGTCACCCAGATCATCACTACAGTTTTATAAAAACCATATTCCTAGGCCACATCACCTGGAAATTGTGATTTTACTGGTTTGGTGAAAGCCTCTGAATCTACATTTTAAAAAGTTGCCTGGGTGGTTGCAATCCTCAGTTAGGTTTGGAAACCCCTGGGTTGGATGACAGCTGCGATTCTCATCTAACCCTGGGTAGTCTGTGGAGAGAGGACAGTAGAAGGCCTGCTCTGCCTCTTCATCACCCAAGTCATCCTGGAGTTATTAGCCCCAATTCTTGATTTTTCTATGGGTGGATTACCCAGATTATGCACGGTGAATTTGGCAACCCTGGAAAGCTGTCCTCCTCAAATTGATGGATTATAGGGCTGACCTCTTACTTCCAGAGTTTAGCTGGTACCTGCTCCCAAAAGGGAAACAGAATTAGAAAAGCAAATGTGGTCCCAAAAAGGAAGAGAAAGAGCACGTATGTACACACACACACACACATCTGCAGAACACGTGGAAATGACTTTGGTATTATTTCATGCTGCGAATTATCCACACCACTGCTTCTCTCAAGAGTTGAATATGGTGCTTTATGAAGTCCAGAAGAGCTGCCAGGAGGGCCTACCCTGGACTGAAAATTTGTGAAGTGTCATGATGGGCTGGTCTTTAGAGAGCAGAGCAGGCCTTGTCTAGAGGATCAGCACCCGCCACTGTCAGGAGTGTTTAGTGGAGGCGTGTGAGAGCCCCACACCCACCTCTGCTTGTCCCTGAGTCTCCATCTCCCTGGCTGGGGGTTAGCAGCCCCACTTCCTGCTGTCTCACAGATCCCCTGAGAAAGCTTCCCCACGCGGGTTCTCCGGTTGGTCTGGTATTAACTGCAGGCTCTTCTGGCCCTGCCCTGGTCTTTGGCTGATCAGAATCAGACTGCAGTTGGGGAGCAGATCCTCAGAACTCAGACCCATGACAGCCAAGGAGCCAGCAGATGAGGCAGCCATATTTGCAGAAGCTGGAATAGAGCTTGGGGGCCAAGGTCTCCCACTTTGCACAAAAAGAAACTGTGGGCTCGGCGCCTGTGGCTCAATGGGCTAAAGCGCCAGCCACGTACACCTGAGCTGGCAGGTTCAAATCCAGCCCGAGCCCACCAAACAATGACGGCTGCAACCAAAAAATGGCCGGGCATTGCAGCAGGTGCCTGTAGTCCCAGCTACTTGGGAGGCGGAAGCAGGAGACTCGCTTGAGCCCAGGAATTGGAGGTTGCTGTGAGCTGTGATGCCATGGCACTCTATCCAGGGTAACAGCTTGAGGCTCTGTCTCAAAAAAAAAAAAAAAGAAAGAAAGAAACTGTGGCCTAACTAGATAAGGAAATGCCTAAAATTAGACTGAGTAATGTGAAAGAATGTAAACCTTCCTAAGAGGTTAAGAGTATTAGGGAAAGAAACCTCAAATGCCGTGCCTGCCACCACCTGCTGGTAAGCTGTGGAAGACCCACCAAAGGCAGCCTCCCGTTCTAGCACAGTCTGGAAAACAGCCAGGTGGCCAGCTCTGTGCTTCTCCATTGCCACACTACTTGGGCTCTCAGGGTTCTGTTCACTTGAAGAATCATATCTCTTGAATTGATCCAGTAGAATCTGGTTGAGCATCTGCTAGGCACCAAGCCTGAGCCAAGGGCATTGATATTGCAGAAGCCACCCTCATGCCCCAGACCTCGGTGTTCCCTGGTCTCCTATCACAGGTGACCATGCTGGAAGTGGTCTAGCTGGTGGAGCAAGCCTTGGATGTTCCATCTACTCAAGTGGACCTGATTTATCTAGATGCGTTAGCTGCAAAGACTGGTTGATGATTGGTTAATTGATTGATGATATAAATGGAGAGATTTGGAAGAGTGCTTAGGGGCAAAAGACTGACCCTAGCTTCACCACTTACTCCCTGGGTGACGTTGATGACTTCACTCTTCTGAAGCTCAGTTTCCTCACCTGTAAGCTCTACTTCACCTGTCTTATGTCATTATAATACAAAATTAATGAGATGGCTCATGGAAATGACCTTTAAAAATGCCTGGCATCCAGAAGCTAATCTTGAATGCAGCGTTTCTCCCGAAAATTGTCTCAGTTTTCCAACCTCACCGCTGGAGCTGTGGAAGAGACCATGTGGCCAGGACCCTGAAACTTTTGGGGGGGAGTCATCCCCGTGCCCTTTGCCACAGCCCTTCCTGGTCCTGTGTCAGGGTGGGGGTGGAAGATAAAGAGGCCAACCACAGGAGCCATGATTGGAACGAGAATCATGTAGCCAGCACAGCCGAGATGCACATAATTAGAAATTAGGAAAAGGTCAGATCGCGTCATTATCAGCTCAATCAGCTGCCAAGTGCCACAGCCAGTTAATTTGGCATCTGTATTTTTTACAACCCCGCACACGTAGCCCAACGGACTGTAACTCTTTATCCGGACAGATATACTGCGCAGCCGAGCAGGGACATAAAATGAGAGACCCCAAGCAAATGAGCTGAGATAATTGAGAGATTTATTTTTTATATATATGTGTGTCAGGGCGGCTTTTCTTTGCCCTTGAATATTGACTTTCATGGGCAGGATTGTTAGGAGGGTACTTGGGTCCCCCAAAACTTTGCCCCCTCAGAAGTTTGCCCCTTCCCCGGGGCCCTCAAGCCCCACTCGGGCCCTGCTTTCTTCCCAGCCTGCAAGCCCATGGTCTGTACCCCACCAGGCATGGAGAATCCTCCCCATCCCAGCCAGCTACCCTCCTCTTCCCCAAGCAGATTGCCTTTCTGTGCACCCCACATTCTCCCAGAGCTGCCCCAAAGGTCAGCGAAAGGCACTCAGGCTATAGATCTCAGAGGGAACCTCCTTCCCCCTGCTAGCCAGCTGCTCCAGCTACTGGAGGAAAAACGGAATCAGAGAAATCCCAGAACTTAGGAGGGAAAACACACCCTTAGGGAGAAGGAGTCCTCCCCACCACTCCTCTGTCATTTTACAGCTTCGGACATAGGTCCGGAGAAGAAAGTGATTTGCCAGGACCTGCTGACTCCTAATATTGAGCTCCTTCCACTGCCTCATCCCAGGACTCTCCTCCCTGATAGTATCAAAGTCCTTGTATGTAAATGAAGTGCTGCAGTCAATACCTCTGTCCCTGGCACCCACACTCTGACCTCCACGTGATAGGAGTGGCTTTCCACCCTCCCAGTGGCCATGCTGGAATGTCCCTGGCTAGCCCCCTGGGGCAAGGTGGGCTTTGTGGTTCACACTCTCTACTCCAATTCCCACAGCCACCGGCAGCCACCAGGTTCTCCCCAGGCCTGTTTAACCCAGCCCGTGGATCCCCTCCTTGGGCCCAGCAGCCTCTGACTGGCAGTTGGTAAAGTTTGTAAAATTTGCAAGTTCCCCAAACCCCTTTGAAAGGTAAAAGCTTTTTGTTTTATAAAATCTGATTTATGGGCCCCCAGTGCAGGGCCAAGGTTTTATATATTATGCAAGATTTCAGACTGAGGCTGTAAAACGTACGGTTTCAGTTTCATGCATGGAATTTTTTTATGTGTAAATTTTTTAACATTTATGGGGCACGTTTTAATGAGACTCTGGTGTGACTCGAGGGACAGATTATGGCTGCCTGACCGCAAAGCCAGCTCTAAAACAGGGCCCCCCAGACCCCTGGGCCCACTCTGAAGAGGGAGGGCCAGAGGCCAGAGGCTGTGAATAAGGAGGCCCACGACGGAATCAGGCCAGAGCTCTGGGCCCACAGAGACCTTGGGCCAGCCCCATTCAGAGAGGTATTCACTTCAGCCTTCAATGCAGACCCTCTTTGCCCTGATAGGAGCAGATAGTCCCTCAGACACCAGGAAAAGGAAAGGAAATAAGAATCATCAGCACTCATAATAATTAACATTTATGGGGCACTTAGCAGGTGCCAGGTACCGTTCTCAACACTTTACACGTATTATCTTATTTAATCCTCTTTCCAAACCCACACAGCGCATTTTACCCTTCCCCTTTTAAAATGAAGCAATTGAGACAAGGGGCGAAATCATGAACACAGGATCACGCAGCTGGTGCCGGGCCCAGGCAGGAGTCACATGGTGCCGCACTGGAGCTCCCCAGGTCACACTCCCAACAGTGAAGTTACACCATCCCATAGCTAATCTCTCTTCACACTTTTTTATGGTTCAGCTTTTGTTTTCACTCTTTCCTAGACACATCTCATTTAGTCCTCAATACTACTCAGAGGAGTCTCTATTATTATCCCATTTTACAGGTGGAGAAACTAAAGTTCAGAGATGATGTAAATTGCTCGAGGTCTCACCATAAGTGGAAGACTCAAGACTCTTAGGGTCTAAAACCCCAGCCCTTCAATACCGTACTTTGCTATTTAATTCTTATAATAACCGTCTGAGGGGGTGTTACTATCCCCATTCAACAGAGGGAAAAATCAAGGACTAGGGGCCCTACAATCAGTAATTGACATAGCTTGGATTTGAACTAAGAGGGTCTACCTTCCAAAGCCCTGGTTCTTTCCTCTGTACCACACTGTGTCTCCAAATTCTGAGGCCGTCAGAGAGAACATGTCAGGTTGTTGACTCCAGAGGATTTAACTTTCTTGGCACAAGGGTTTCCATAAAATACTCATTCTATCCTCAATCATCTGGTAGTTAAGTCCTCGGTATTCACTTTTTTCCATGTCCCATTTTTTTGTCCTAGTATCTCCACACTTCCAAGTGGTCAGGCCAATCTGGCCTGGTCTGGAAAAATTCCCGATTAGATTTTAGCTTTGGCTGCCCCAGTGACCCACAGCAGAGGACATGAAAGAATGTGTGTTTATAAATTCCTCCTCTGTCAGTGAGGGGGAATAGTTCCAGCTTCCCAATTTGTAGAAGAGGAAAAAGAGGGTGAAAAGAATTTACTCCCAAGGCAAGGATGCCTCCCTAATACCTACGTGGGGTTGAGCGAGTTGCCTAATCTCTGAGCCTCAATTTCCTTATCTACAGGAGAGAGATAATAGTTCCTGTGTCCCTGTGGTGATGAGACTGAAATGAGATAATGGAGAGAAAGCATTTTGTAAATTATAAAGTGCTGTGTATAGTTTTGAAAGGCAAGGAATTATTGTTATCAAGTGAAGAGGTCACTCCAAGAGAGGCAACTATTTAGAGAGGCACTTGGAGGAAAGCATGAAGAATTGACATTTATTGACTAGCTACTGTGTGCACCGCACATGTGCATACGTGATCTTATTCAATTTTCATGAGGGCTCTAAAGTGGGGATATTATTGTCATCCTAAATTTTACGTATAAATTTAAACCACTTTTCTAAAATAACCAGGCAGGGAAAAATAGACTTGAGACATCACACCATGTGACTTTATGAAAAACAAGAAGCCGGGGTCTTGTATACTTTCCTGGGACTACAGGGCTCACGTACAGTGATAGGAAACTAAAAATGTGAGGTTGCATCTTGTTTTGCTTGTTGGAAAGGGGTCTTCTTAGAAGAAGAGGGGTGGAGCTTTATTCTGAAAGAGAAATGAAGGGGAGAAGCTGAAAGATGAAGCAAAACCTAGGGAAAGTAATCAAAGATTCATTGCATTTAATGATGCTATGAATTCAGTGCCATTGTTATTGCGATAGAAGATTGTAATAACTTTTCACTTGACCCTGATAATTCAGAAAAATAGTTTAATAAGTCACAAGTTTCCGACTTAGAGGCAAAAAAAATCCCAAACTGTTGTTTTCACTAACTGAATATAGAACAGCAGTAGCGAAGCCAATGAGATATTAGAAATTATTAAAAGAGATTTAAAAAAACAAACTTGCACGCATATGGCTTACTACGGTTTACAAAGCACCTTCACATTTTTACGAGGTATCTCCTTTAGCCTAGGGATGATCATTAACCCCATTTCACAAAGGAGGACATTGAGGCTCAGGGAAGTCAGAGAATTTGCCCAATTGCACCAGCCTCAAAGCCAGGCTGGGTGACATTGAACCCCACAGGCTTTCTGGCTCCTTCTGCCAGGAGCTTTTCCACATTGACCACATTGCTCATCTTTCTTTCTAAGATGGACCAGGACCTACATTTTCATTGCCTCAGAATACCATTATGATTTATTCTGCCTTTTTAAATCTTTAAACCAATTCCACTAGCCCATAAAAAAAGTAACCCTTCAGCTGTGCTTCATTAGACCAAAAGGTAGGTTCACTTTTGTCCACTGTGCCCCAGATCTGGTTTAAACACACTTTGCCTGTATTTCACTTGAGCAAAGCTATTCTGGGTAAATTTTCTTTTTTATTTTATTTTTTTACTCATCTGTATTTTCTGATTTTTTTATAATTATAAATTGGTTATATATTTAAAATAAACAAAGAGATATGGATACTTTTCTGTGTGTTATGTATGTGAATATATACTCGTATGTGTGTGTGTGTTACCAAGATTTTAAAAATAAATTAGCAAATGGATTGTTGATTAAAAATGCAGAATCATCTGAAATAAAAGTTGAGAGAAAGAAGAAAGGAAAAAAAAGGAGAGAGGGAAGGAGGAGAAAGAGAAGATAGGTTTAAGGAATTGACCATTATTTTTGTACGGAGAAAAGAAAGCTAATTGAACAACTCATTCAAGTCAGTTGCTTGGCCAGTGCATGCCATAATAGTAAGATTCAATATTTGTTGAATGGATAAAATTAAATTGAAGAAAGTTGTGTTGATGGAAATACTGGATATTCTTGGTTCATACAGAAGGCTGCTAAATTAGCACTTAGGTATTAGGACAGCAGAAATTTTGGTAGAATATAAGAAAGAGCTTTTTAATTAGCAGATTGAGAGAACATAGAGCTGGCCCTTGGCAATAAGATCATCTCCTAATGACCAGGAGAGCCTCAGAGGAGAAGATTTAGCTGGTGAGTCTGGACCACCCACTCACCTAGAAGCTGGCCCAGGTCACTTGGGGGGCCCATTCCAGCACTGTCAGAAAATGAGGACAAAATTCCTGGTGTCGTTCAGAGAATCAGAAAATGGAAAGGGCCTAACTTCCACCCCTTTTTTTACATGTAAGGAAGCAGACACTTATGACGGTGCAGTGTTGTAACCTGGGGGCAGGAGTGGGAGGCCAGGAGTGAGAGACGAAAACTCACAAAGAGAAATGAAGGCATGTTACCCTGGAGTGCTCTGAAAACCCTAAACCTTAGTGTCCCAGAAGCTAACTGGTTTTCCTGGAAACCCCGTACTGCCTGTCACTAAGCCACTTTTCCACCAAACCGCACACCCTTTAAACTCCTATTTTCTCTACCTACAACACTCCCGAGAGTTTGTACTGCGGGTGAAGCAACGCAGGCTCGGGCATGAGGCAGCCAGGCTGCATATCACTTACCAGCCCTGCGATGCTAAACAGGTAAAACTCAGTCTCTCTGTACTTTATTTTCTTCAAATGTAAAACACAGACAGTAGTAGCACCTACTGGCCGCCGTGGTTGTGTGGAATAAATAAAATAAGGCATGAAATGGGCTTCACACAGTGCCTGAGATATAGTAAGAACAAGAAAAGTCTGGGTAGTGTTATCAATCTATCTTTCATTGCTTAGATGGTTCTAATTACTCTGAGAGACATAAACCAAGATCTTCATGGCCAAGGTCAACTAGGAAATTTACACAAGACTAAATCTTTATTAAGCCCCTGACTTCAGCTTTTGGTCCAAATGCCCCATACTAAGGTCACCGTTTTCCTCCCAGTCCCAAAGAGGTAGCACTCCTCTGCTACCTGTGACTGAGCCCTGCACAAAGACACACAATTGTTGGTTTCTGCCTTTGAGTGACGCTTAGTCTAATTTAGTACTCTGGAAACCCTTAATTAGCTGAGCACAATCCCTGCCCATCAGACAGTCCACAAGCCCAGCCCAGGGACTGTGGGTCTCCACTTGAAATGCCAGTGAGGCTGAGAGCAGAGTGTGACGCTGGCTTCCAGCCACACGGCTCAACACACACCTCACAGTCAAACCTATCTGGGAGAGAGTTCCTTCCTTGTCTTCAACCCTTTTTATACTGTCTGAACTCTTCCTTAGGCATCAAAATGCTAGCCAGAAACTGGAAAGATTAAATACAGGCTTCCATCTATTGCTTGTGTCAACACACATGGATATGGAAAGGCAATAAGCCCTTCCTTTTTAAAATTTTATATAATTGTAGATTCACATGTAGTTGTGCAAACAGAGAGATTCCCTTCTTGTATAACCGTAGCACAATTTCACAACTAGGAACAATCCATCCACATTATTCATTTACACCACTTTCACATGCGCTCGTGTGTGTGTGTGTTTTCATGTTCTTAGTTCTTTGCGGTTTTATCACATGTCCCATCCATGTAAGCTCTGTGATAGCCAAGACACAGAAAACTTCCTCCCTGTCTCCTCCACCGCACCCCTGCCAACCACTAATCTGTTTTCCATTTCTATAATCTCGTCCCCTCAAGAATGTTATATAAATGGAATCATGTATCATATAACCTTTTGAGATTGGCTTCCCTTTCTCAGCATAATTCCCCTGAAATCCATCCAAGCTGTTGAGGGTATCGATAGTGCCTTCCTTTTTATTGCCGAGTTGTATTCCATGACGTGGATGAACCACAGGTTCTGTATCCATTCACTCACTGAAGTATATTTGGGTTACTTCCAATTTTTGACTATTAGAAGTAAAGCTGCTTTGAACATTTGTACACAGTTTGTGTGTGTGTGTGTACACATATGTTTTTATTTCTCTGGGATAAATGCCCAAGAGTGCATTTACTGGGTCGTATGGTAAGCACATATTTAGTTTTGCGAGAAACTGTCATACTGTTTTCCAGAGTAGCTGTTGCATTTTACATTCCCACCAGCAATGTATGAGTGATGTAGTTTCCAGCTCTTCACCAGCATTTGGTGTTATCACTGCTTCATATTTTAACCACACAGATAGGTGTGCAGTGATATCTCGTTGTGGTTTTAATTTGCATTTCTCCAGCGGCTAATCAGTTACCTTTTCGTGTGCTCATTTGCCATCGGTATGTTCTCTTTAGTAAAATGCCTAATCATGTCTTGTGCTCATGTCCTAATCGGGTTGATTGTCATTTAACTGTTTCATTTTGAGATATGTATTATATATTCTAGATACAAGTCCTTTTCAGATATACGGTTTGCAAATATTCTCTCCCAATCTATCTTTCCATCCTTTTCCTAGGGTCTTTTGAAGAACAACCATTTTTAATTTTGATGAGAGCCAGTGCTTCAGTGTCAACTCTGAGACCTCTTTGTCTAACTCTAGATCCTAGAGATTTTCTTCTATTTTTTTTTGAAAGTTTTATGTCTTACATTTAGGTCTTTGATCTATTGTTAGTTAATTTTAATATTAGGTACGAGGTTTAAATCAAAGTTCTTTCTTTTTCTTTCTTTTTTTTTTTTTTTGCTTGTGGATGTCCAATTGTTCCAGCACCATTTGAGCAACCCCTAGTTGAAAAGCAATTTAGCAATATTTATCATGAACCACAGGAGTCCATAGCTGTCACTTTAGGGAATACATCCTAAGGAAATAATGCAGAAATATTTTTCAAAGGCTCATGAGCTTAGAAAATATTCACTGTAAGATTCTTTTATAAATTAAAAAAAATGGAAGTAATCAAAATGCCAACAATAGGGGCCTGGTTAAATATGGCACAGGCATGGAATAATATGTAACACTTAAAAATGTGTTTACTCAACAACTTTCACTCATTCAATAAATATTGTCCAATATTCATATGTGCTGGTGGTAAGCAGGTGAGACATCATCCCTGCCTTCTCACTGTTTAAAAGACAAAACGGGAACAATTCTGGTACTTTGAAAAATACATTTGTTAAATTAAGAGGTAAAATAGGAGATAAAAGCATATGCACAAAGTTATTGAAACTATGTTAGGTTGGGAGCAATGGCTCATGCCTATAATCCCAGCACTCTGGGAGGCTGAGGTGGGAGGATCACTTGAGTCCAGGAATTTAAGACCAGCCTGGGCAACATAGCAAGATCCTATCTCTTAAAAAAAAAAATAGGGCTGGATGTGGTGGCTCATACCTGTAATCCTAGCACTCTGGGAGTCCAAGGTGGGTGGATTGCCTGAGGTCACAGGTTCAAGACCATCCTGAGCCAGAGCAAGACCTCATTTATAAAAATAGCTGGGCATGGGCGGTGCCTGTGGCTCAAAGGAGTAGGATGCCAGCTCCATATGCCAGAGGTGGCGGGTTCAAACCCAGTCCTGGCCAAAAAATGCATTAAAAAAAAAATAGCCCGGCATTGTGGCAGGCACCTGTTGTCCCAGCTACCCAGCTACTTGAGAGGCTAAGGCAAAAGAATCAGTTCAGTCCAGGAGTTTGAGGTTGCCGTGAGCTGTGATGCCACAGCAGGCTACTGAGGGTGACAAAGTGAGACTCTGTCTCCATGAATAGAAAATTAAAAAATAAAAATAAATAAAAGAATTAGCCAGCCATTAGATGGTATGTGCCTATAGTCCCAGCTACTTACGAGGCTGAGGTGGGAGTATCACTTGAGCCCAGGAGTTTGAGGCTGCAGTGAGCTATCATTGTACCACTTCACTTTAGCCTGGGTGACAGACAAAGTGAGATCCTGTCTCAAAAAAAAACCAAAAAAAGAAGTATGTTAAAATAATGATCATTCTCTTAGTGTGATTGGATCAAAGACAGCTTTTTTTTTTATCCCCCTGCTTTCCATATCTTCCTTAGTGTTTTCTTTTTATGATAACAACAGCAATAAAGATTATAGCTTCAGTTGCAAAACAGCCTGTGGCCCTGAGAAGGTTAGGAATGTCCATTTGAAGAGGCAACAGACACAACTATCCAAAGGGCACAGACAAGGCCACATGGCACAGTTAGGCATCTAGTGGCCAGCTAAGTCATGCTGGATTATTCGGTCAGTCAGCACGTATCGATGGCTGTCCACAGGGTAGCCCATATCACATGAGGCGCTCCGAACATGTGTTAAAGAACAGACAGTTCCTGACCTCTTGGGGCGCTTGCAAGAAACTCTGATCCCCATCTCTCTTCTGCTTGTTCGGCACTTCACACCTTAGGGCACATCCCCTCATAGGATACTCTCCACAGACCTGTAAAGTTGTTAGGGAGGGTGTAATTATCCCCATTTGTTAGACACTAAGGTGCAGAGAGCTTAAGCAACTTGCCCAAGGTCACACAGATAGCAAATGGCAGGCCCAGGGCTTAGACCAGGCCTTCTGTCTCTAAGGCCAGTGCTGTTCTCAGAATACCACAGCTGCCTCCAGAACAGCTGTGATAACAGTGCTCAAAGCAGGGGAATGACTAGCACAGAGCCGTAACCAGGATGTAAATTGTGTGCACGAGAAAGCGGGTGCCCTCTCAGCCTCTGGCTAAGACCAAGTGTAGAAAGCACGTGCCTGGGGCGGGGGATGGGGTCCCTCCCCCGGATGTGGTGGCGGCTGGGGGGCTGGGTGGCAAGGGAATGTGACACCAACACCCGGGCTTACCTCTCCTCCCTCTCGCAGATGGTGAAGGCAATCCAGGTCCTGAGAATCCACTTGCTGGAGTTGGAGAAAGTCAACGAACTCTGTAAGGACTTTTGTAACCGTTATATCACCTGCCTCAAAACCAAGATGCACAGCGACAACCTGCTCAGGAATGACCTCGGGGGCCCCTACTCCCCCAACCAGCCCTCCATTAACCTTCACTCACAGGTAACATGCACAGCTGGCTCCCACCTCTTAAGCCCGGCTCCTAAGCCAGATGTGCAGGAAGCTTCCCTGGTGGACGTCAGGATAGGCTCGGTGGATCCTTCCACCACAAAGGCCTCCTCTGACCCACTTCTGTTTACAGCAGGAGGTGGCACAGTCCCTTTTTACGGTCTCTGCCATGCCAGGTCGTCAGAGTTCCCTAGAAAATGACCAGATCTGAGAGGGACAATGTCCAAAATAATTCTGGGCTTCCTGAGCACGGTGATGACAGCTTTCCTGGGGATGAACCACGAATGCGCTCAGATGTCCCAGCCCCACAGCCTTCCCTAGAGGGCTGCAGCTGCCGAGCTCTCTGTATTCCCAGGAAGGGGGGTTTGAGAAAAGCAGTCATTCCTTGAATCTTGCCCACATCATAGATGAAGCCAGCTTCCCCAGGAACTGCTTCTTCCTTATTATTCTTTGGCCACTCACCTGCCCTGGCGTGTCCATCCTCCCCACAAGGCTCAAGGCCACTGTGAATGTCACCTCGAACCACCCCCTTTCAAGATTCACTTGCCACCCTCCTGGGAACAGAGAAATGCAGAAATGGTGACTGCAAGCTCTGGGCAAGAATTGGTTCCGTTTCCCCTAAACCTGCAAACTGAGAAAGCTGCTTCGACACACCTTTCACATAACTCACTGGCACCTGCATATACTGTGACCTCGCCCCATTGTTCATTTCTCACTGAGTTCCTGGGTGCTGGACAGACACACAGAGGGTCCCTCAAGAGGCTTTCTATAGCCTCTTATCATTAGACAGCCGGTGTGGGGATACTGGTAAACTTTCTATGAATGAATGGCAAGAGGTGATGAAAAGAGTTACTGAGCCTACACCACGTTTGTCTGCAGGCGTCTAAGATAGAGCAAACATACCCCATCTCTCCAGTCGGTGGAGGCAGGGGACAGGGCAGGCTGACCTCTGGAAGGCCAGCCAGGTCTTGTACATCTTGACAACAAGCTCAGAAGATATACTCAGTATCACAGCCAGTCCACTCACTGGGATCTCTATGAGACCTGAAAGTGAGGACTGCCCAGAACACAGGGCAAGAAGTTTATTTCCCTCTTCCCATGCTTTAAATCACCAAATCACTTTATTACAGATCTAAAAACAGCCGCCCAGGCTTCTGCTTGCTAATATTCTCTTGAAATAGACTCATTCCTTCAGAGTCTTATTGTACTTTCCCTTATGATCAAAATTAGCAAGAAACTTGCATAAAAGAGGACAATAATTGCTCAACGAGCATCTCGTTTGTAATTTATTAGTTTCTATTATTGTGGGTTACCATGGTGACGCTGCGCAGTCCCGGTGATGGGAGAGATGCAAGATAGGAGCTGAGGAGGCTGTGCGGCCTCACCAAATGGAGATGCACATTTTTATCAGTAATTTTCATGAAAATAATAAGTGAGGAGTTAATGAGATGGAAAGCCATCCTGTGGCTATTGTGAATTTTTTTTAAGTGTTGATCTAATTAGAATGCATCGGTCAGGAAAAGTAATGAGGATTTAGTGCCTCACAGAGATGTGAGGATCATATCAGAAAATTAGCACAAGTCTTTGGAAATAATCAGGTCCTTGGAGAGGCACTGGCTCTCCCCTCCTGGGCCCTCCAACTCTACCTTGAGCTCTGGAGCTGGGGGTGAACCAGGATGGTAAGGGGACGAAAGGGGGGCAGAGGGCTTAAGAGCCACAGCGGCACCCTCAGAGTGGGGGGCCTGAGGCTGATGCCTTAGACTGTGGGAAGGAGGGTCATTGGAGGAACAGGTTTGCAGAGAAGGATAACATGGGCTCTGGGTGATTTAGGCCTCAGAGAGGCTGCTGCAAAATCAGTTCACCTGGGGGATCCCAGTGCTCAGGCCCTTGGAGCTTTGTGAAACAACTTTGCTATCACTGGAAGCATCAGATCTCTGCCTAGGGGTGAAGCTGGCTCTGGGGTAGCCACGGCAGAAAGGCCTCTGCTCCCCTGGGAAAGAGGGATCAGACAGTTGTGGGGAGGGGGGTGGAGACACCAAGAAAGAGAAGGAAAGACATACTCAGAGAGGTTTTCCTCTTTGGTATTACTCACACTTGTCCCTTCATTGTCTCAGAGAGACACCACCTACTTTGTAGAGGGTAATTACTCACCTTCTGCTAGAGGAGCTTCTAACCTGCCCTCCTGTCTTCCTGGCCATTCTCCAGCCTGGCCACACACCCACGCCTCCCTTAAGTTTCTGCTGCTGGATCCATCTTCCTTCCATGTCTTTCTCCTGCTCAGAACCCCCCACCCCAACCCTCCCCAGCCATGCACCTGATATTTGAGGTCCTGCTAGGTCTGGCCTCGGCCACCCTTTCTGGACCAATCAGGCTGCTCAGGTGCCCAAGCCTGTGAGTACGGGTGACACCTTCCACTGGCCCTACTTGCGGACTCATCCCAGCCTCTTCCCCAAGCTCACAGCAGGGCTGCTCTCCCACGAGGCTTCTCTGAACCCCATCCAGGATGAACTTTTCTTGCTCTCCGCTAACTGCCAGAGCACACTGAGCCCTCGATACTGCAAATATCACACGTGGCTTTATATGATAGATGCCTGTGTAGGCCTCATTTTCCTCTCCCAAACGACAAACCCTTTTTGAGTAGAGACAGTATTTTATATATTTGAAATCACCAAATCACTTTATTATGGGCCTCAAAACAGCCGCCCAGGCTTCCGCCTGCTGATATTCTCCTGAAATAGACTCATTCCTTCAGAGTCTTGTTGCACTTTCCCTCATGAGCCCAGCAGTGGCTGCCACCAAATCTCGTGCATGATAAATGGCCAGGAAGGATTTGTCGGAAGAACAAACGCAACGGGGAGAGGGGCAAGAGGAAGCCGGAGGAGGAAAGGAGACAGAGGAAGAAAGATGAAGAGAAAAGAAAGACAAATACAGAGAGTCAGTGTTCAGGAGTGAGTTGGAAACAGGCTGGAGAATTGGAGGAAAAGAGGCAAGGAAAGAAGGTGACAGGGAGACTTGGAGACTGAGAAAAAGGGAGAAGATGTTGAGAAAAAGGATAGACAGACAGAGGAATGGCAGCAACAGCTGGAGAGAGTCACAAGACAATGGGGACTTGGAGGAGGGGGTCAGTGGGGGCGTGTCTCGTGCTGTCCCCATCTGACTCCCGGGTCAGGTAGGCATGGGGGCTGGCACGGCTCTCCCAGGAGGAAGAGACCCAGAGCTGCCAATAAACAGGGACCAGAAACTTTTAGTGCTCCCCGACATCTCCAGTTCAGGGCACGGGAGTAGAAAAGGAGTGTCAGGGTGAGTCGTGTGTGCGTGTGTGCACACGTGTGCTCATCATGATTCAACCTTAATCCCTCCCAGCCTGAAATAGCCATACTGAGCGCCAGCCTGGCCTGGGAAGGGGAGTCTTCCCTCTGGAATATGATCCTCCAGATCAACATTCCAGCCACCTGCCAGCTTTGTTGCAAACTGCTGGCTCAGGGTTTTCCCTGTGTGCTAATCATCCAGCCTTGTGTTGCAAAGTGGGAGACATTTTTGTTTTCAGATTGGTACACCCAGTCTCAGGGGCCACACCGTGTCCTCCACGCAGCTCTGGGAGTTGAGTGTATTCCTTGCTTCGCCTTCCATTTCTATGTCTGAGTCTTCTCTGTGGGGGCAAAATGCAGGTGGGAAATAGGGACAGATGCTCTACCCAGCAGAACTAAAACAGACTCCCAAGGACTTCGGCCACAGCTGGTTCTTCCCACCTCCCCAGAAACCCATCGTGTCCTGCTGCACCGAGTGACACCAAGGCTTCCATACCCTTCAGAGCCCAGGCTTCTCACAGGGGCTGCATCCTGGGCTAGGAGACGCAGTCTACGCACCAACTCTGGGTTCACCTGTCCTCCTAGGGCACAAACTAAACCATGCCATCAGAGGGTCCTAACTCCCACCTCACTCAAGCATTAGTTCATCTTTCTCCACACAGATATAAGCCTCAGCCCTCTTCTGGTCAAACTGAACTGAGCCACAGTTCTCATTCAGTTGCACTTGGGGGTGCTTAGGGTCTGTGCTATGCCAGGTCTTATGAAAACAAACACTAGTGACTAGCCCGGAGCGGCTCCCAGTCTCAGTGGGAGGGGGTCACACCTGAAGATCTAGACAAATTATGTAAGCCACAGAACATGCCAGTGATGAGTACTGAGGAAAGAAGCAGCCAAAGAGATGAGGGAGGAGCAGTCAGAAGGGGTCTGGACTGGGCAGCCTGCACACCCATCACTTAGCTTCCTTCATCCTCCCCAGGGAGAGCCAGACCTCACACCCAGCCTCCACTGCATTGTCTCACGGCCAGACCCTGTTCCTGCCCAGAGGTGGGCTAAACAAACCTCAGTATGGATTAGAGAGGCCAGCAGAGGGGTTTACTTGTTGTGACTGGAGAAGTTATAGATTCACCAGCCTTAAAACGACTTCTTAGTGATGGGGCATCTCAGGCAGGCTCGGGGAGAGTCGGCAGCCTATTTGACAGCTCTAGAGGAATATGTTCCTATGGAGCAAGAAGTCTGGGAAAAGGCGAGGAACAGCAAGAGCCTATCAGAATCCCTCAAGGGATAGAGATGAGGTGGAGAGGGGAGCAGCCATTCATACCATGCACTGTGGCTCCAGTCATTCATCCATTCACCGTGCGTCCATTCATCCCGTGCACCAGGAGTTCATTCATCCATGCACCGTGCGTCCATTCATCCCGTGCACCATGCATCTATTCGAGCACCTCTTGAGCCTGCTGAGTTATGAGGATATAAAAACAAGTGTGACACAGTCCTTGCCCTCAAAATGCAATGATAGAGTATCTCGTAGTCAGTTTGATGGGGGTTGTGTTTGGAGGCTGATGGCAGTGGCCAGCTGCTGAAGATTTTAAAGGTAATGAAGAATGCAGGCAAGGGGGTGTTAGAGACAAGTCAATTGAGTAGCCATGTCTTTTCTTGCCCAAAGAAAAGCTGGCAGAGGGAGAGCAGACAGTGAACAGTTACTGAGCTCCTTCTTTCTCAAACACAGTATGTCCTAGGCGCTTTGGAAATGTTATCTAAATTATTCTTCACAACAAGGCTGCAAGGTGCACTTTATTTTCTCCACTTTATAGCAAAGGAAAGAGAAATTGAAAGAAGTTTAGACACTGGCTCAAGGTCACATACCTAGTAAGTGGCAGAGTCTACATGGGTTACTTGAAAGCCACTGTTCTTCTTGCTATATAATGATATATATATAGTGTGTGTGTGTGTGTGTGTGTGTGTGTGTGACACATAGGAAGGAGAAACAGGGATTCTGTGTCTCAGGTGGAGAGAGATGGCCCTACCTAAGTATAACTTAGTGGTTTAGGGACTAGAAAGGAAGAAGCAAATTTCCAGGAAGCAAGAATTTGAATTTGTAGGGCACTGGCCCCATATACCGAGGGTGGAGGGTTCAAACCCGGCCCTGGCCAAACTGCAAAAAAAAAAAGGAAAAAAAAGAATTTGAATTTGCAGATAGATGAAAGTAGAGTCTCTCCCGCTCTGCAACTCCCTGACAAGACAGGAAGAGAACTAGTCCACACACCCTCACCTGGGAAAGGGGGGACTTGTGTATTGACCTACACGAGTTTTGCATTTTGGAAAATGGCAGGGGGTGGAGCAGTTGGGGCAGTTGCCTCAGCCCAGTGGCTGAGCATCCTGATGACCTGACCAGTGGGTTTTAAGGCTGGGTGGAAACAAGGGAGTGATCTAAGCTGGAGGGATCACCTTAAATGGAAAGGAGACACCCCCAGACTGAAGTGGCAAAAAGTTGAATTCACACTGCCCAGTTCCTGCCATAAGCATTAATAAAGATGTCCTTTTCTGTGGGGTCCCAGCCTGCAGCCCTCCAGCTAGGGGGCCAGGAGATCAAGGGCAGCTTCCCGCCAGGCTGGTGAAACCTGAGCACTTCTCTCTTTTGAGAAGGAATGTTTCTTAAGAGCAGCAGCTGCTGCTTGTCCCCACAGGCCAGAGCTGCCTGTCCCTGGAGACTAAAGCCCCCAACAGGGGTGGAGCAAGAACAGGATTAGGCGGCTTGTTTATATGTGCTTGGCTTCCCTGAGTTTGGGAAACTAGCTTTTCTCGGTCTAAGACAGGACCCTGGCTCTGCCAGAATGAGGGACACTCCTGGGAAGGGGTATCTGAGGACAGAGGTAACCTCCCTTTCCCCCTAAGTGTCAGACCACACATTTATCAAGCACTCACAGTATGAGGCAGTTTTGCAGAATTCAAAGAAAGACCCCTCTTTTCCTCCAAGCTAGAGAAAGAAGATACCTGCAAAAAAACTAATCACTCTGCTGTGTGGCCAGCATATAAGGCAGACAGAAGCAGTGAAGAGGATGGGCTGTGGCCCTGCCCTGGGTAGGTCAGGACAGGATTTCCAGAAGTGAAGTCCTCAGAGCCTATCCCCGACCACCCACAGCCTGGGCAAGTTAACCTCCCAAGCCACCTCCTGGGAGGCTGTGGGCAGCCAGCTCCGAGCTGGTGGGTCAGCAGAGACCCCTAGTGGCCAAGGGGAGGATGGCAGACGGCTGGAGCCCTGTTCCCTGTTCTCTCCCCTCCCCCTACCTTCCCTCCCACACAATAAATCCTAGAGAAGGGCGTTGGGTTGTCTACAATCCCCAGCTGGGAAGACCTTTTGCAAGGCCATCCAGTTCATTTCTCTGTTTTACAGGCATCCTTGTAGGTTAAAAATTCCACCTGTTTGAAAATAACTCAAAGGGAAACTTTTCTGTTAATTTCTTTGCTACACTACTTCATTTCTTTGTCCTGTGATGGTTTCTTGCAGGAATTTCTATCTGGAGTGGAAATTAAGTCTCCTTGGGCAACTCAAGCCCTTCCCCAATTAACGGTGCATAACAGGACAGACAGCTCTGTCTAGGCTAATGTCAGACTAGGGTGACTGAGTTCCAGGTCACTACCAATTCATGTGCACCCCACTGCACGCCACTTCCAGAAGTTACCCCACCCCCCTCACTGTTTCTTAGTAAGATCTTCCTTTCAAACAAGTCATCTTTTTGTGTGTGTTCCAAGATGAGATTTGGAGTAAAATTCACCCAGTGACCACTGAGGTCTGAATAGAGTGAGCGCGGTCCACCGCGGTGGGGGAGACGGGGCCGGGTGTAGCAGTGGGCCTGCAGGTGGCGCTCAGGAGGCACCCGTTCTCGGCCAGTGCGCACCCGCTGTCCACCGCGCTCTGCCCCTGCTGAGAGGGTCTTTGTATCTCAAGCAAACACCGCATAAGGAACGGGAGTGGGCAGCTTCGGAAGATGCCTGTGGAGCCCAGCTTGTTGCTTTCCATCTTATTCCCAGGTTTCAAGCAGGTCCCCGAGGCTGGGGGACACCGCGGCCATGTTCCTGGTGGAAAAAGACCAGAGTTCTTGGGATGGATCACCAGCGCTCAGCCCCTGGTTGCTGGATAATTCAAGCAGGGATGTGAGGCGCAGGCTGCTAAAAAACGTCACTAGAACTGCATCAGATGGGGTTCTCACCGTTGCCTGGGTCTAAGGAGCATAGAAGGGGCAGCTTTATTTGGGTCTAAACAGAATGGCATCCACCTGGGTTTGGAGTCCATGAAGCCCCACGGGAATGCTGTCCAGAAGCTAGTAATACTGTGTGCTTAGCCAACATGTGCTCCCCGGGCGGCTTAACTCTTAGGAGTTCAGAAAACACCTGCAGACTGTTCCCAGGCAGGCAGAGCCCCACAGTGGCCATGCTACAGAGCTAGAGATGGAAGCTCAAGTGGAAATCGCAGCCAAGTGGAGGCTCAGAACAAGGCTGAGACAGACATCCTGGGGTTTAGCTGAGGCCCAGGAAAGTCATAGGCAGCAATGCAGGAATGAAGGGGACATGGGGCGAGGTCCGTACCTCTCTGGCTGCATGTGCCACCCAGCCGAACCTCTTCCGTTGCTAAGAACCCAAGTGGCTCGCGGACTATGACAGGTTTTTAAATCCCTGCCGTGCCACTCCCTGGTTGAGTGACCTTAGCCAAAGGAAGTGGGAAATAAATTATGGGATGGCTAAATGTGCCAGGCGACGTGCTTGCCTTAGAGCCTGTCTATCTGACCCCAAAGCACATATTCTTTCTCTATGAGCATCTGTCCTACCCTCAGAGCCAGAGGGCTTAGATTTGAGGCACGCTGATTTATCTTGGGAAGTCACCTCCATTCTCTGGGCCTCAGTTCCTGTTCTCTCTCTCGTGCTGACCCCAAAAGGGGATGATGAAATTAAAATGAAATAGCCTGGTGAGATAATGCTCTCTAATATTTAGTGTATGTGGTAACTAGGTAGTTTCCAGACCCACCTGATTTGGGGGATCATCTGAGGGAGATCGCTGAGGGTCTATTTAATGGTTCTAAGAATCTGTGTCTTTAAAAAAACTCAGTGTTCAGGCAGGTTTGTGAAACTGCTCATGTTTGCAGATGTAAGGGATGAATACCATTTCCCTAGACCTCAGGGATGCCAAGATTTTGCTGCTTCTTTCTTGCCCCAGCTAAGAAGTTGCCAACCTAGCCCTGCCCATGGACTCTACCCCCCAAGTTTTTTATTCCATTCCTTTGCTGATAGAATTTGGCTGATTCTCATCACCTTGTGGCCAAAAACCCAGAGAATGGGGAGCAGGAGAGGAAAGAGAAGGATCTGATCCAATGCATAAATTGCCTTTAGTTACCCGGACCTGGTAACTTGGCGTGGAGGATATCCTAGCCACAAGGTAGAGGACCAGCCAGAGTCTAAGTGGACAGATGAACCATCCAGGTGGCAGCTCACCCTTCTGCCTTTGGCTAGTCAACAATGTGTTCATTGAATCCTAAGGGATAGTTTTTGTATTTATTTTACTGACTTTGCTTATGTTTTTCTAACCTTGCTGGATACTTTTTAGGGGGTAAAGAAAGCCTGAGACAACTTTTCTAATGCTCGAAATTCTCAAAAATCCCCATCAAAAGGGGAGCACCTTAGCACAGATGGTTCCAAACATGAGACTCTTGAAAAGTCACTTCTACTGGTTTTATGGGCAATGGCACAGAAGTGTCCTCCCTTCTATTAAATGCAACTTCCAAGTTTGCTTCAGCTTCAGAGGCCATCAATACTGGTTTACACCCTGTGAGAATGGCTGGCTAGGGTGTTGGAACAAGAACAGCTCAACCTGGGAGCAGCCTCAGGGCTGAGAAGTCAAGCTTTGAGGGCCCCAGTGTGTCAGCCCTGGGCCAGTCATATTTTATAAATAAGGAGGCGAGACGAGACCCACAGAAATGTCATGACTTGATTCCCAAACTGATCATCTTTCCTCTGAGGCTGCTTCTGGACTTCTAGGTTTTAGCTGCTTTTTATCTGTTCACCCTGACTATTTATTGACTGCCCACGATTCAAGGTGCACCTTGTAGCTCAGAACCGGGCACAACGTGTATGTTGGGCATTTGAGGGTGGAAAGCCATGATCTAGTCCTATTGCTGCTAACCAGCTGTGTGACACTGGGCAAATCACAAGGTCGCTACACTTTATTTATACCTTGGGGAGTTGGAATTGTGACTTTTTGAGGCTCTTCTAGTTTGTAGGCTTCTGCACACCAGACTCTGGTTTACACTTCAACTGCACTAACAGGAAGGCTCAGAGTTCTGCTCCAAGAATAAACCTCTCTGGCTGGGAGGCTCTCACAGAGCCTCAGAGAGGGGAAGCCAAGGCAAGAGCCTCCTTCTCCCTTCCCCAAGGTCACAGCAGCAGAGGTGAGCCGGAAATAGCAGCAAAGCCTCCTCCAGCCCCACCCACCCAGAGCAGCCAGCCCAAGAGGCCCTGTGCCTGCAGCAGGTGGGTGGGAGGAGGGAGAGCTTGGCTTCACTTCTCCTGGTGCTGCTTATTTATAGGACACTCCTTCAGCTCTTGGGCCAGAGACAGTCCAAGAGGGAAAAAAAGGCAGCTCTAGAGGAGGCGCCAAGGGGGATTTAATCAGCCAAATTGAGTGAGATGTATAAATCAGTGCCGACTTCCTCTTCCTGAGAGGCTCTGCCAATTTCCATGGTGCCAGAGTCTGGGAGGAGACTCTCCTTGGCTGTCCCCTGGGGCTGTGACACTTTTGTCTGTTGCTACAGGTAGGCAGGCATTGGCTCAGGGTGTTGTCCAAACACAGGTTTCTCCTTGCTCTAAACCCTAAGGTCTCCCTGGAGGCTCCAGACCCAAGCTCCTGTTTTATCTACTTTCTTGACTATTTGCCTGCCTCTGACTGACTTATTATTCCAACGTTTGAACATGGGACTGTCACCTGAATGGCCATTGGACCTGTCAACCTGTTGAAGCCCCATTTTCAGATGAGGAGCCGTGTTTGGGAGGAGCGCAGGGACCCAGTGTGATGTCTCCTGAGGCCCCTTCCAAACCTGGAGACGCTGACCTCTCTCACATCCCCCTCCTTCCTTACCAACTCTCTCTGAGCACCCAGCCACCAAGCACCTGATCCCCAGAAAGAAGGGAGGGCTCAGCATCAAATTCAGGGATACCCCCGCTGTTAAATGGGAATGGTAAGGGAGCAGGGTGCTAGAAAAAAGTGTCTTCTTAACGTCTTGGCTACCCCCAAACAAACAGAAGGATTGTGTGCTGACTGGCAATGCAGAGCAAAGGAGAGGTGTTTCCAGTGGACTTCTGGGTTGGGAGTCTGAGGTTGACAAAGTAGCTAATGCCATGTGCCACGATGCAGTGTGCAGCAGCTTCTACAAGACACCCTTAGAAGAGGTTGTGAAGTTTTAACCTATTTTAGGATCCTGAGTTAAGTGCTAAGGATACAAAGGTCAAACATTGGAGACTGCTTTGTGGGTGAAGACTGTACGATGAGCACTGTGATGGAGGTGTGTGAAGAAGAGAGGGGCTGAGGGCGGGGCGCTGGGGAAAGCACCTGGGGACCAGTGAGTCTGAAGGATGAGCAGGCACTGACCAGCTGAAGCCGTGTTCTCAGGCCTGACTGCAAGCTACAATCACCAGGCGAGCTTTTAAAAGTCCAGGGCACAGGGGCGGTGCCTGTGGCTCAAAGGAGTAGTGTGCTGGCCCCATATGCCGGGGGTGGCAGGTTCAAACCCAGCCCTGGCCAAAAAAAAAAAATGCAAAAAAAAAAAAAGTCCAGTGTCCAGTACAACACCCCTTACAAATCAAATTAGAATCTCTGGAGTTAGAACTCAGGCATCATAATTGGAGATTTCAAAGGGTAGCCTGGGTAGAGACCACTGGCTTATAGGATAATTTGTGTCTTGAGTTTGCAGGGAAATGGAATGGTTATATGGGTGATTGTTTTTTGGTGGGGTTTTTGGTCTTAGAAAATGGTCGTTTTCTAAGAAAATCAAAAGGTTTTTTTTTTTTTTTTAACATTGAGCCTTCTTATTTACTCTTTCTAGGAAGCCGTGAGAATTGCCTTCCAGATTTGTGTCAGGGGAGGAGCAGGAAGGCGGAGGGAGGGAAGGCAGGAAGGGGAAAGGGGAGAGGAGCACTTTGGGTCTGTAGCATCTAAGCTCTCAGTGACATTGTCACAAACCACGCCTCCCTCACTGCCAGGACCTCCTGCAGAATTCCCCCAATTCCATGTCTGGAGTCTCCAATAACCCCCAGGGGATTGTGGTCCCAGCCTCAGCGCTCCAGCAGGGCAACATCGCCATGACAACCGTCAACTCACAAGTCGTGTCAGGTCGGTGCAGGGAGCAGGGTGCTGGGGATCACGGGAAAACCCTGGGAGGAGAAAGGGTTGCCCCGAAGGGAACCTGGGGGCGGGGGGTGTCCTCTGCTCAGAGTGGCTCCCAGGTCAGTGTCTTGACTAAAGTGTTCTGCAGGTTTATAGATGGGAGCACCAAGACCTAATGGTAATGATTAGGAACAAATTTGGGTCAAATTCTCATGAGCCCCCCAAATACCAAGCAAGACTATGTTGTCCCTTCCCCGCACACTTCACACCAGAGTCTCTGCTCTCGGCTCTGGACACCAGCCCCACCCGCTCCTCCCCTACAAGTGGGAGAACCGTACTTCATTACCCAAGGGCTTCAGGGTAGAGGGGTCAGTACATGTGAGTGCCCGGGGAATCAAAAACCCTGCCTGCCCTCACTCCTGTCCACCCCTATGGCAGGGGACCCAAAAACTGGTTGTCTCCTCAGGTGGAGCCTTATACCAACCGGTTACCATGGTAACCTCCCAGGGTCAGGTGGTCACCCAAGCAATCCCCCAGGGAGCCATCCAGATCCAGAACACACAGGTGAGTGTGTGTGTAGGTGTGTGCACACGTGCATGGTATGGGACAGGGCAATCATGATTGCTTCTTACCTGCCAGGCACTTCTTACACAAGCAACTCATTTCATCCTCATTGTCTGTCTAAGAGGTATCATTTCCCCCACTTTCCAGATAAGAAGCTGGGGTTCGAAAAGGTTTTGTCAGCTCCTGGGATTTTATTGCTTCCTGGGGTTACACCAAAGGGTCCTGCACTTCCTTCCCTTGCGTGGTCTCCGGACTGGGCCACCGTGTACCTCAGTGGCATAGAGTGCACACATAAAGGGAGACTAGAAAGGTCCAAAGTCAGAGGCCTGAGATCTGACCTCATCTCTGCGATCTTGGATAAGTCACCTAACCTCTCTGAGCCTCAGAGTTCTTTTGATAACAGGGGGATTAATACAGACAGCACATGGCCCTGCCCACCCGCAGGGCTGCTATGAGGTGATGGATAGGAAAGTGCTTTGCAAACTGTAAAGTGCCACACAAGTACTAACCATGCTTAGGTAGCTTATGGCAAGTTCATATCTGCTCTGCATGGCCCTGATTCCTCTCCCACCCCCTTCTCACCCCTTGTCCTTCCTACCCTCTCCCCTGGCCGAGCCTCATCTCCTTTCTCTGAGGGACTGGTGTTGGGTGAGAGGGAAGGGCGACCTCCCCTGGGCCCTGAAGAAGAACTGGGAAAGGAACTGGGAAACAGCTGCAGCCTGCTGTCACCATGGCAACAGGTCCCTAGCCTGGCCTCACAGCCTGCTGATGGTGATTTTTTTTCCACGTGCCCTGAAGGTTAACCTTGACCTCACCTCCCTCCTGGACAATGAGGATAAGAAGTCCAAGAACAAACGAGGAGTGTTGCCCAAGCATGCCACCAATATAATGCGCTCTTGGCTCTTCCAGCATCTCATGGTGAGTGTGTGTGGCTTGGGGCTGTGGAGTCATGGCGTGGGGCATGAATAACCCACTGCATGGGCACCAGACTCCGCTGCCGTCTCAGAACCCTCAGAGGGTGAGGCCACAGAGAGAGCTCCTTGGTGGGGATCCCCTCCAGAGGCCAGGCCAGGGGAGGCTTCAGTGGGACCTAACTGGGAAGTCTCTCTCTAGAACCTGCTGCCCCAGTGCCTCCGAAAGGTTGACAACAAATGAGGCAATGGGGACAGACATTCTGAAGAGAGTTAAATACTGGGCAAGCGTTCGACATTGCTTCATGGACAGAGTTAGGCTCAGTGGCAGGGGGTTTGCTAACCCGGAGCCCCCCTCCTTCCCATAGCCACACCCATCGCACCCCTCCCGTGGAAGAACTGTTGACTCTTGGCCACAGCTTGAAGCGCTCAACGCAGGGGGAAGCAGCGCAATGCAGGCAAGGGTGGCTGAGAGCACTGACTCTGGTGGGCCCGTGACCAGCTCAGCTCCAGACGCAGGACAGTTGCTTTCATAAGCCTCAGTCGCATTCTGTAAAATGGCACACCGCCTCGGGTTTAGACGAGGTTTTCTGCAGCGCCTGCTGTGTGCGCAGACTTGATAGTTATTGTATGTGCGTAGCATTAGCTGCAAAAGACAAGCCTTTGGTTGAATGTCAGGAAAGACTTCCCAATTGTAATCCCCTAGGACCAGTTTCAAGGGCGGTCACAATAAAGAAAGGAAGCCCAGGGACTGTGCCGGTGGAGAGAAAGAGAGACCTGGGATGGGGCTGATCCTGTGGCCACTGGGGGCTTCCAGCAGCTGGCAAGCTCCCAGCCTGGCACACTGGCATGTATGTTTATGTAGCTCCAAGACAAACACCACAGGACTGTGGACACGTGAGCTAGTAAACCACGGCAAGAACCAGGAATAAGGGGAAATCCTTCTTCAGAGAGGAGAGAAATCAAACGGGGCACAGAAGTTAATCAGGCAATCAACAGCCCTCTGTATGAAGTGCAAGAGCCCCTTGAAGCCAGGGGGACTAGGCCTGAGCAGTGGTTCTCAGACCTTAGTGGTGACAGAGGAGTGACTGTGGTCTCAGGGAGTCTGACTGAGAATGCTGGTCCTGTGTACCCAGCGGGCCGGAATTGCCCTGTGACAACACCCGTGGGGCCAGAGCCTTGCATCACCCCCACGTGTCTGCTCAGCTTGAGGGACTTGGGGGTGCCAGTGCTTTGCTGAATGAGCACATTTTGAAAGCATTGTCTACTTTGGACACCTGGAGTTTCCAAAATAGAAAGCTAATTTGGAGAGAAGAGGCTGAAAGGCCGAGGGTTGAAGTGACGATAGGAGGCTGGAGAGACCCCTAAGCCGAGGTGAGGAAGCCGGGGGACTGGGGGACCCTCCAGGCTTGGGTCTCTAAGGAACAGCTCCGACGTAGTAGCTGGAGCTCATGGCGGGGATGCCCCGGTGTCCTGCCTGTTCTGGTTTCCCAAAGTGTCAGAGAGCCAATGAGCTCAGGTGGACTTGGCGGCCTCCTAAGCCCAGTGTCTGTGCTGCAGCTCTGGGCTCACCCATGGGGGGAGGGGCGCCCCGGGGACGATTCTGCCTTCCACACACTGACCTGTCACAACTGAGGTCAGAACAGCACAGGCGCCTTCCTGCGGCTCCACTCACTGTGGTGGGCTGATGTCCAAGTATAGGACTGCGAGTGTGGTTGAAAGTCATGGGCTCTTGAGGGAGCCAAGCCTGGGTTCACATCCAGGCTTTACCTCCTTTTTTTTTGAAACAGAGTCTCATTATGTCACCCTTGGTAGAGTGCTGTGGCATCATAACTCACAGCAACCTCAAACTCTTGGGTATAAGCGATTCTCTTGCCTCAGCTTCCCAAGTAGCTGGGACTACAGGCGCCCGCCACAAAGCACGGCTATTTTTTGTTGCAGTTTGGCCGGGACCAGGTTCTAACCCACCACCCTTGGGATATGGGGCCCGAGCCCTACCCACTGAGCCACAGGCACCACCCAACATCTGGCTATTTTTTTGTTGTAGTTGTTGTCTGTCAGGTCCGGGCCAGGTTCGAACCTGCCAGCCTTGGTGTATGTGGCTGGCTCCCTAACCGATGAGCTATGGGCGCCAAGCCTTTTTTGACTTGTTTTTTAAGACAGAGTTTCACTATCTCACCCTCAGTGGAGTACTATGGCATCCCAACTGACAGCAACATCAAACTCTTGGGCTTAAGCGATTCTCTTGCCTCAACCTCCCAAGTAGCTGGGACTACAGGCGCTGGCCACTTGACCAAAAAAAAATGACCGGCTTTTTTTTTTTTTTTATTGGAGTTGTCATTGTTATTTAGCAGGCCCCAGCTGGGTTTAAACCCGCCCGCCTCCATGTATATAGTTAGCACCCTAACCACTGAGCTTCGGGCACCGAGCCTAGGCTTACCTCTTACTCTATAACCTGGCCGCAGTCACTTCTTGCAAGGATTGTGAGGAAGTGATGAGAAGATTGCAAAGACTTGGCTGGCCGAGGTGCTTCCTTCCCCCACCTCCCACCCCCATGCATTTTGGGAGACTGACGTGAACACACATGCAGCCTCATAGCTGAGGTGCAGAAAAGGCAAGTGTAAAAGAGGAAGCTGTAAGACAAATTCCCTGTCCAGGAGCCGGGACGTCCAGGCCAGCACACCCTCACTGACTCCCAGCACCCCAGCCTGTGAACACCCCTCAGCTGACTTCCGCCCCTCACCTGCAACTCACCCTGACCGTCTTCAGCCTGAGGCTGGGGGTTCGCCCGGCTCCATCCTCCTGGCTGTGCCTGGGCTGTCACCTGGGACCTCAGTTCACATCCTTCCTTTCCCTGCTTTCTTGTTACCTCCCTCCATAGCTCGGTCTTATCTTTCTGCTCCACGGTCACCTCCACCCCAGACTTGGGAAGGGAAAAGGAAGGAGAAGTGAAGAGGGAGGACATAGCAGCTGAGCAGGAAGCAGGAAGAAAGGGAGGGCGCAGGTGCTCCATGAAAAGGGCCTGGGATAGCATAGCAGACTTGCCCAGAAGCATGAGGAAGAGCTTTCTGCCCACACCCTCCTGCCACCCTGCTGTCCTGTCCAGCCTGGGAGTGCGCTCAGGGGCAGGTGCTGTTAGGGAACTACTTATCATTGGCAAAGTCCTCTCCCTGTTCCTCCATTAATGCCTCCCTCACAGCAGCCACTGGGCCACAGAAGTCAGAACTCGGGATGGGGACACGTCCAGGCTACTTCAGGGAAACAAGCACATTCCACCATTCTGCAATGACAAGTCTGGGCCACACAGCAGAGCAGCCAAGATACCCATACATGTGGGGACACCAGCCCCCCAAAACCCCAGACTCAGGAATGAGGCTATATGGGCTCTTGGGAACTGGGCATAGTGGAGAGATTGGAGTAAGAATGGAGGCCTCCTACTAGCTGTGTGATTGCTCTGATTCTATTTCTTTGGGGGGAAAAAGCTAATACTTATTTCCCATGGCTATAAAAATTAAATGAGGTAACATATATAAAGAGTCAGATCTGGCACATAGCACTTAAGAAATAACTTCCCTGCTGGGCGCAGTGGCTCATGCCTATAATCCTAACACTCTGGGAGGCTGAGGCGGGAGGATTTCCTGAGCTTAGGAGCTCGAGACCAGCCTGAGCAAGAGGGAGACCCCCATCTTTACTAAAACTAGAAAAACCAGCCAGGTGTGTGGTAAGCACCTATAGACCTGGGTACTTAGGAGGCTGCAGCAAGAAGATCTCTTGAGCCCAAGCATTTGAGGTTGCTGTGAGCTAGGATGCCATGGCCCTCTACCCAGGGTGACAGAGTGAGAGGCTGTCTCAAAAAAAAAAAAAAAGCAGAAGAAATAACTTCCCTTTGAACTTTCTAGAACAGTGGACCAAGAACAAACTTTTGAGGCTGAGGCCCAAACTTTGTGACTATTAGATGGCCGATCTATTGTTTTTTGTTTTTTTTTTTTTTTGGCCAGGGCTGGGTTTGAACCTGCCACCTCTGGCATATGGGACTGGCGCCCTACTCACTGAGCCACAGGCACCGCCCCCCGATCTATTGTTTTGATTTGTAACATCTGCTGATCATACCAACATTTGACCTAAGCAGACACTAATACCTTACATTCCCCTCCTGCGTGTTTATCTGAGTATCCGTCTTATATCTCTGGCTCTCTTGTACATTTCCTAAGAACAGGAATCATCCATTATATTCTTATAATATAAGAATGCTTCCCAAAGTATACGCCTTTACAAGAATTACTAGTGTTGCTTCCAAAAAGGAGTTTCACAATAAAATAAGTTTGAGCAAACCCAAGTTATACAAGATTTACCCAGTTTATTTACTTCTTAGTGTACTAGGGGCATGGGAATTTTCAAGGGGTGGGGTAAGGCGTGATGCTTTTCTCAACTTACTGGACCCCTTTAAATCTCACTTGCTGTGTTCATTGTTGCTCTGAGGAACAACTGTGAGGCTGTAATTCTTGACAAATACAACGGTGTGGGAACACCGTATTGGGCAGGTGATCTGTGCTCAGTTTTAGAAAAGAAAGAATAGAAACAGTATGAAGTTAGGACAAGCCTCAATATATATCAGAGATGTTCTCATATCCAGTGCAGTTGGGACAACTAAATTGTTGGTTGGGCAGAGCCTGTGGCTCAGTGGGTAGGGTGCCGGCCCACATACCAAGGGTGGTGGGTTCGAACCCAGCCCCGGGCCAAACTGCAACAAAAAAATAGTTGGGTGTTGTGGCAGGTGCCGTTAGTCCCAGCTACTCGGGAGGCTGAGGCAAGAGAATTGCCTAAGCCCAGGAGTTGGAGATTGCTGTGACGCCCCGGCACTCTACCAAGTGATAAAGTGAGACTCTGTCTCTAAAGATAAAAATAAAAATAAATAAATTGTTGGTTACTTAATGGGAAAAGTTCGTTTAAAAAAAGAAACAACTATTCAAAAGATAATCATACTTTATAGACTCATTTGCTAATCTTTTGATATAGGGCCCAGGTATTTATCTGATTCATGTTTGTCATTTTACTTGTATCTCCTATAATATTAACACCCAGAAATCCCATTTTTATTTAAACTAGAATAAGAACTTTGACATTTAGGAACTAATCTGTCTGCAGGATCTTTCTGGATTTTTATTAGGTATTCTGCTCCTTTATGTTTGTCTCATCTGATTCTAACTATTCAGCATTTTCAAGCAAATTCAGGTCTCAGGTCTTTCAAAAGCTTTCTACTTAGTTTTCTTAGCAACAGTAAGTCCTCTTTTTGTGCTCATATTTCATTGGCTTGTAGACGTGTTCGTTAATTTCCATAATTACAGTAATATATAGAGCTGTCATAAACCAGTCTGGCTCCACTGCTGATGTCCAGATAAGCAGATAACTTGGTTGATAAACATCCTGCAAGCTGCCCTACTTATCTCAAGCATTCAGAGTCCTGCGGACAGCAGTTCTTACAGTTTACAGAGGAAATGGAGAGAGTGGTACGCAATGCAAACTTGGCTAAACGGAGATTGGTTATGAAAACTTCTATAGCAAATCTAGTTTTTCTTGTTATCTTCTTTCTCTCAGGCAGAAGTTAGCATGCTTTGATTCCTTTTCTCCTGCGTCTGAGGGTTCTTGTCATTTCCACTGTTCTGTGGCTCTAGCTGCTGTTGAAACGTATTCAGATGATAGAAAGCTCCCTAGATGGAGGTGAAATCCCAGAGCCGTTTGCTGTTAGGCTGCAGCGAGATTGGGATGGTTTCGTCCATTAGCTGCTTGCTTCTGAGGCCCTAAAGAAACATGTGACATTTTCTTGCTGTTGCATTTTGGCTAAAAGAAGCTAAACTCCTGCTGGAAGCAATCATTCTGTGGCAAAGGCAGGTCAGGTTGAAAGATCCTGGCAGAGGGTCCCGGGGGATGATGGAGAGGACTGTTCTTCCTCCCCAACTTCTGTCCCCACCCCTCTGCTCCAGATCCCAGCATCATCCTGGCCTGCCGGGTGATCCTGTCCATGGTCATCCAAAAACATGACAGCTCACTGCACTGCTGCCATCCGAGGGCCTGCGCAGTTTTACAGAACGTACTCTGTGTGGGAGGAGATCCCAGAGAGGAAGCCAGGGCCCAGTGTGCCAGCTTCTCTACTGTTATCCTCATTAATGACAAAACTGTGACGCGAGGAAGGTAACATTTCATAAGGTCCCACAGATGATAAGGTTGCATGGGATTTGAACCCAGATCACCACAACCCGAGGCTCTAATCTCTTACCCACTCAGTTCCGTCGCCTCCACAGTAACTAAGAGACCCCAGACATCTTCTGGCTCTACCCCAGTCCAGATATAGCAAAGGGAACGAACGCCACCTCTGGCTGAGCCACACGGCCCCATCGTGGAGAGACGGAGGAACTGAGAACACCCAGCCTCGGCTTTCAGACCTCACAGTGACACTGCCGTCACAACCATCAGCCTGGTGTGGCATCCAGCTGTGCTGTGCTGTCCACCACCCAGCCAGGAGGAGCCGAGGGCCCTGCTGCAGTGCCCTGGTGTGAACTCTGCTCTGGTCACAAAAGCCGAGTGCACAAAAGCACCCAGGGGCTTCTCTGTGTGACTTTAAAAATTGAAACATCATTCACATACCATAAAATTTACTATTTTAAACTGTACGATTCAGGGGCTTTTACTATATTTACGAAGTGTTGCGATCATCACTACCATCTGGTTCCAGAATATTTTCATCACAGTAATCCCGTACCCATCAGCCATGGCTCCCCAGCCCTTAGCAGCCACCAATCCACTATCTGTCTCTGAGATTCTGCCTGTCCCATGAATGGGAATCTACCAATGTGGACTTTCTCCCTGGCTTCTTTCACTTAACATAATGTTTTCAAAGTTCATCCATGTCCTGGCAGGTTATCAGTCCTTTGTTTTGTGGTCAAATAATATTCCACGTCATGGATAAGCCACATTTTGTTTATTTATTCATCAGCTGATGGATGTTTGGGTTGTTAACACCTTTTGACTTGTAAGTATTGATGCCATGAAGATTGGTGTCCCTCACATGATTCTGAGCCTGTTGTTGTCTTAGACTCTCTGTGAGATTCTCAGTTATCTTCCCTACAGCCCTAGAGCCTCATACCATGGTCCGATTCCAACAAAGGGAACAGAGTCGCTGCCTCCCTGGGTACAGCTTGTGCCTTCACAGGCTCCTGGCCAAGGTGGGTGCATGGGGGTGAAATCCATCCAGTTGCCTCTGTGCCTTGGTGTTGGCTTTAGTCACTCGGCATTCTTCGTGTGCCTTGCCACCTTCCCTTGCAGAGCTCTGTGTTAAGCGTGGAAGGAATTACAGTCGGTCCTCTGTAGCTGTAAGTTCTGCATCCATGGATTCAACCAACCACTGAACTATTCAAAATACTCAAAAAGAAAAAATGGATGGTTGCACCTCTGTGCCAAACATGTCATGCGTTCAGTATATGACAGACTCTTTTTTTTTCTTTCTTTCTTTTTTTTTTTTTTTTTTGTAGAGATGGAGTCTCACTTTATCACCCTCGGTAGAGTGCCGTGGCGTCACACAGCTCACAGCAACCTCCAACTCCCGGGCTTAGGCGATTCTCTTCCTCAGCCTCCCAAGTAGTTGGGACTACAGGCACCCACCACAGCGCCCGGCTATTTTTTATTTTGCAGTTCGACTGGTTTAAACCCGCCACCCTCAGTATATGGGGCCGGCGCCCTACTTGATCAGCCACAGGCACCACCCAGACTCTTTTCTTGTCGTTATTCCCTAAACAATACAGAATAACACTATTTACATAGAATTTACACCATATTAGGAATTATAAGTAACCAGGAGGTGATTTAAAACGTACAGGAGGGTTTGGCGCCTGTGGCTCAATGGGCTAAGGCGCCAGCCACATAAACCTGAGCTGGGGGGTTCGAATCCAGCCCGGGCCCGCCAATCAACAATGACGGCTGCAACCAAAAAATGGCGGAGCGTTGTGGCGGTTGCCTATAGTCCCAGCTACTTGGGAGGCAGAGGCAAAAGACTCGCTTGAGCCCAGGAATTGGAGGTTGCTGTGAGCTGTGATGCCACAGCACTCTATCCAGGGTGACAGCTTGAGGCTGTGTCTCAAAAAAAATAAAAAATAAAAAATAAAGTGTACAGGAGGATGTGTGTAGGTTATATGCAAATACTACCCCATTTTATATCAGGGACTCAAGCACTCATATATTTTGGTATCCACGAGGGTTCCTGAAACCGGTCCCCCATGGATACTGAGGGGGATTTAGATCTATTCCTGTCAAAGTCTCATTAACAGGATTCCCCTGCACGCCTGACCTGGGAGCTATATGTTCCCTGGAAAGGACCCAGCACCTGGTGACAGGACCTGGGTTTGAATTTCATTACCACATCTACCTAAGCTGGGGGCCTGGGATGAGTTGTTCAAGCTTGTTAAGCCTCAGTTTCCTGAGCTGTAAAATGGGAATAGCAACACATAGCTCACAGGGTTGCTATGAGAACAGAGTGAGACGATAGGTGTGAGGGTGCTATATCCAGGCGCTATTGCTATGAACGCCGATTGGAGATCCTATAATCTGCCCTGCTGAGAAAAGTCTTGAAACTTTTGGGAAATCTTTGGAGGAAACTAACAACTCCTGAAAAAGCAAGGGAATGACCTAGGGAGACTGACTGTTCTTATTCCAGAGTATCTTATCTGCTATCAGTACTTTTAATTTCCTTGCACTGTCTGACATTCTACCAATCAGAGACCCATTTCAAACTATCCGATCCCTGTAAAATGGGATGCCTAACAGAGGCTATGAGGCCATTGCTTATTTACAGCTTAGTAGGAATTAGTTCAAAAGCTTGACTCTCTGCTCCCAGTCAGCTAAGATCAGCTCTGTGGGAAGAATGCCAGGGCTTGTTGGTGGGAGAAGATGAAGATTAGGACACTTTTTAACATAACATTTTGAGAAGCCCAGCCAGGATGGGGTGCCAGAGGAGAAGTTTCTAGCACATATGCCCCTATCTGTTTTGATAATCTGACAAAAAGCTTTGTTTATATCGTCATGAACATAGTTTCAGGGGGGTTGACCCTGAAGTGCTAGGGACCAGAGGCCTCAGACTCCAAATGCTGACTATGGGGTGACACAGGATCTATCTAGGACACAAGAACAGGACACTCAAGGAGAGGCTGAGCGTCCACACTCATTAATCTCAGAGTTCTACTAGGGCTAGTTCTGCCCCCCAGAAGCAGAGAAAGGAGAAAGGTCTCTTGCTTGTACTTAAATCTGTGGACCCCTCCCCACTTGAACTCAGACTTTTAACCAAATTGGCCTTAGGGAACAGCCAGAAAAACTAACATGTTTTAAAAATAACATGTTTGTATGGGAAAATGTGATCTAAGTTCCATATAACATGTCTTATTCACTAACTCCTAAGTTTCAGGCATGAGACATGAGTTCAGCACTCAGGAGGCTGATAATTTAATTGGGGGAATAAATTCTACCCCAGAAAGCAAAAGAGGTCTGCCCATGGTGTAACCAAGTGCGAGTTCACAAATACTCTAACACAGAGCTCTATTCTTGAGCTCTAGAGGTTCAAGAACGGGGGACCAATATAGGTGAGAGGAGTTTGACCATCTGTGCTGATCAGGAGAGAGCGTCCAGGCCTGAGCATCAGATTGCAAAAGGACCTTTGACGGTTGTGTCCAGGAAAGGACAGCCAGGCTGGGAAGATGTTTGTTCCAGAGGCTCTGACAGGAAGTGTGCCAGATGAGGGATGGTTAAAGGACTGGGGATGTTTGGCTGCAGCAAAGAAAACTTGGGCAGGCTACTGCTTCAGGGCAATGTGGTGTATAAGGGGGGCAGGGGCTTTGGAGGGAGGCAGACCTGATATTGGTCCAAACTCTACTTTTAATTGCTATACGGCCTTGAGCAGGTCTTGAACTTGAACTTCTCTAATGTGGACTTCCTGCTCATAAAGTGGAGATAGCAATGCCCATCTCCAAGATGAAGAATATGGTCAATAATATGTTAGCGTGGTACCTGACAGGTGGTCCAGGGCAGAGGGAGAGTGGTGAGAGACACAGGGGTGTCCCAGCTCTCATGTGCCCTTTGCTATTTGTGTGACTATAACTGGGGCAGTTTGTTAACTCCTCTGAGTTCAGTTTCCTCATGTGTGATATGAAAATAACAATACATACTTCACAGGGGCCTTGGGAATTCAATGAGAACATATCACCTACTTTAGCAGAACATGCTACACATTGTCAGCAATCGACTGTAGGCATCACCTGTTGGGATGAGATGTGAGACAGTCCTGATGAGCAGGAAGGCAGGAGCCAGTTCAACAGAAAGACTTTGCCAACCATCACAGCAAAGGGCTGTGCACTATGTGGAGGTGGCACTGCAGGGCCGAATGTCACATCTTTTTCAGGATGACACACATAGAGGAGATAGTAAACCCATGGGGCTGCCCTAGACTCTCTGCCTTAGACCTGCCAAAACATGCCGAGGTCAGAGGCCATCACTGTCTCTGCACATCTGTTATTTATTTGGATACGCTGTCTGAAAAGTGCTGGTGTGAAAAGCTCCTGTCCTGTGGAAGAGGCTGGACACAGGGACTTTAGAGTTCCTTGCAGTGTTGAGATGTTGGTCTATAGAGCTTGGTTGGAGGAGCCAGCATTTTGGCTGGGCCTTGTAGTGTGACAATGATTTAGGACTGAGTAGGAAGAGAAGGAGGGGTCATTCTGGATGACAGTTATCTCCCAGATGATTGTAAATCCCACTGTGATTCTTGCTGACCCTCCTCCAATCTGTTGTGATCATGAAATCCTCTTCACCCCGTATCTTCCCTTGGAGCCTGGGGACTCACATGGTCCCTTGTCATGGCCATGACTCTTTTCACTACCGATGCTACTCAGGACCTGGAGAGCTTTGGTGTAAGGGATCAGGAAGGTGGAAGTAGGGTCGGTTGGTTTTTGGCTGCTTTCACCTGTTTGTGCCAGGCCTCGGAGTCCTGCCTGTGATGTGAGAGCATTTTCACCCTCGCACCCCTTGCAGTAGGGATGTAGAGAGACACCGCCCTCTGACCTCCAGGAAGGAGGGAGCTGCTGGGGGTGTGTCCTGGTGTAGCTGCAGTCCTGAGTGTGTGTCGCGCTGCAGTGAGTCTAAGACCGAGCCTGTAGACAATAGGTGCATCAGCTGCAGGGTTGGGCAGATGAGCTGAGAGAGAGAATGTGGGAGGGCCCTGGGGTGCGCAGGGCACACAGGACACAACCTCTGGGAGCCTGCAGCTCTGACACTGCACTTGATTTACAACCTCACAGCATCTCCTGAGATGCCTAAGACCCAGGTTAGGAGAAAATGCCCCCATCATAGTGCACAGGGGCTATGGTGGTCCCAGAGCATGCTAGGAATAAAAGTGTTAGCAAAAAGGGGTGTATTTGTACATGCACAGAAGGGGCTGCTGGGAGGCTCCTGCCATCTGCCAAGAAATAACCTGTGGCTTCTTTAGAGCCACATGCATCGAGCCACAGATTTATTTTCTTTGTTTTTTTATTTATTTAACAAACACTAGACACTATTCTAAGTACCTGCAAATATTAACTCACTTAATTCTTTTTTTTTTCTTTTTTTGCAGTTTTTGGCCAGGGCTGGGTTTGAACCCACCACCTCTGACATATGGGGCCAGCGCCCTACTCCTTTGAGCCTTAACTCACTTAATTCTTATAACAATCTTGTGGCAGGTGGAATTATTTCCGCCATTTTATAGAAAAGGAAACCAATAACTTGCCCAAGGTCTCAAGCTGGTGAGAAGAGAATAGAATTTAAACTCAGGCCATCTGGCTCTGGAGCCCATGTTCTAACTCCCCACAGTACTACCTCCGAGACCAGTGTACCTTGATGAACTGTTTTTATTTTTTTATTTTTTTATTGAATCATAGCTGTGTACATTAGTTCAATCATGGAGTACAGTGTGCGGGCTTCATATACAATCTGAGATATTTTCATCCACCTGTTCGACATAACATTCGTGAGATTTTCTCATTTACTGTGTGAAAACATTTGTGTT